>LPNX010761303.1:419433-476493 GCA_001517045.1 Pseudotsuga menziesii | reverse complement strand
TTAGTTAAAATATATAATATGATTATTAATAACAGAGTGTTAAAGTTAATATAATTAGAAAACTAATAAAAACCAAAAACAAATTATTACAGAGCCAATCAGGAAACTTGTCCAATGTATTGGAGGATGATATAGAATCCATAGAACTTTTGTGCTAGCTTATGGTGGCCTTTTTTTTTTAGCGACATTTTCTTATAGGGCTAGAGATGAATAAACTCATGATCCATTTCTTGAAAAGAATGCTTAAAGTGATATGGATTTGCCTAAGCCAAAACCAGATTGTCCTTAAAATCTTTTAATTGAAACTTATTTAATTTAACTTACAATTAAACAACATAAATTTTACTTTAAAATATTGAGTTTGAAGATGGAGCAAGAGAAAACCATCATAAGCCTATATATGTAATGTTTTATGTTGATATTTAATACATAAGGAATATATTATACTGTACTTTAATAATCTTGCTTTAATAATCTTGCAACCAATATGGATGAGTTTTAATTTGGTAAATAGTATAGGTTTTATTTTGATAATATATTTTTTAATTAAAAATAGATTAATTTAATTTAAAAATATTTATAACTTTATATATTTAATTCTATAAAACTTACTAAATAATAAAAGATTCTAACCTAAAATGTCATACTTTCTAAAATGATAGAATGTTAAAATGATAGTCTCATTGTATCTTTATTTAAAAGGTCATACTTTTCAAAACCCTAAAGTATTACATGATAGTCTAATTGTATCTTTATTTGATTTGTTGTGACTTTTTTTTGTTGTGAGAGAAAGACTTTTTTTTTTTTTTTCTAGATGGAAAGATCCACCGATCCACCGGAAACCCAACAATACTTCCCCACATTCGTGGATGGTAAAGGTGGTAAACCGACTATTGTGAGACAAGACTTTGTTATTTGAGAGAATACATTAAAGACTTTAATAAAAGAGATTCTAACATAGAAGGACAAACTTTTCAAAAACCTAGAGGGATCAAATGATAGTCTTATTGTATCTTTATTTCATTTGCTTATTGTGACTCAAGACTTTGTTATTAGAAGAGAATACATTAAAGATTTTGATTGTTTATTTAGAAAAAAAACAATAAATTTATTATCTATGGACTTTGTTGGATAGTGAATATACTTGATGTTGTTATTAGAAGAGATTTCATTAAAGACTTTGATTTTTTATATATAATAGTTTTCTATAAAAAAGAATAATAAAATTGTTATCCATGGACTTTGTTGGATATTGAATATACTTGATATAGTATGCTCTATAATTTATTTAGTATTTATATCTTTTGAATTTTCTAAATATAATGAAAAATACAATAGTGATGAATCATAATTATTTAATGTTATGTTACATTACTGTATATATTATTTATTATGAAAAATGTTATTAAAAGATTTCTTTCAAAAACATAAAGGAAAATCCAAACTATAAAAACTTTAGACATGTGGCTTTGTTCACTTCCTACTGTTAAAAGGTCTGTGTCAACTTAATAGAACAAACTTGCATCCATATTGCATATCTCATTATTTGTAACCTTGTAAATGCCAAATTATGAAAAGAGAAACTTAGTCATTGAATAACTTTAACTTTGTATAAATCATACTATGCTAATTAATATTAATAAACCATTAACAATCTAATAATGAGAAAAAATATTAATAATATACATTATTAACACATAATTAATAAATAAAAAACAATATAAGCATCCACATGTCTTATGAAGAAAGTAATTTAAATATATTTGACTATTATTTACAAAACAAATTCATTAATAATTTCAACATCATATAAATTATAAGATATTGATATAAAAAGTGATCCTTTTAACTATTTCAAAAAAAAAAACAAAATCATTAGCAATTTCAACATACTTTCATGAGTAATTTCAACCTCATACTTTCATTAGTAATTCCAACTTCATTTGAATTATCAGATATTGATATGAAAAACTGTAACCTAATATGTTTGATTATTTAAAAGAAAAAACAAACAAATTCATTAATAGTTTCAACATGCTTGACTATTACAAAGAAAAAACAAATTCTTTAATTGTATCAAACTTGTACACTCAATCATTTACATTTTTTGTAAAAATAAAAAAAAAAACATCAAAATTATGTTAGATTTTAAATAATATCTCAAATTCAAATTCAAATTCCTTGTAATTGGTTAGAATTAGTTTTTTCTTTTTACTTAATTAAAATTACATTTCTAAAATTTTGCAATAAAATACTCTTCATAATTGGTTAAGAATTTCCACTAAATTATTTTTATTATTTCAAGTAATAATTTTGTCAGTCAAACTACTAATAACTTTCCTCATTGCCAAACTGCCATAAATTTTATCTTTTCAAAAACATTTAATATAATTTCAGTCCAATCAAACACTTCAGAGAGAGTCAATGCTGCATATCGGATTGGATCCGATTCGATGGGCATCGTACAGCAGCCAGATTTTGATATTGGAATCACATAGTTTGGAATAGATCCTATTCGATGGGCATATATTGTTCACACGGTAGCAAGCCTTTGAATAAGGATTCAGGTCAGTGAGCTAAACGATTTGTATTGATGAAACTAATTTTTTTTCCAATTTAGTAGGAAAGACAGGTTGGGAATGCCAATAATACATATTAAAAATATATATTAAAAAAAAATTTAAAAAATATAAAAAGAGAAAAAACATAAAGTTCCCTGAAACGTCAAAACTCCGGGAAAAAGTTTCCTAAAAGCTACTCCAATGAAGACCCACTCAAAATTGTTCTCGAAGCAGTAAACTGGACGGTTTTGAAAATAGAAGTAAGTTGATGGGGGAGTTTTGGCATGCTCCATCTATTCAATTCGCATCATAAGAACGAGCGGATGATTGACATTTTGGCCAGTTCGGATAACGTGGAAGCTGGTGAGCTGAACGGAACTTCAAGAAGGTGTGCTAACCAACCACCGTTGTACTTCATGAAGCTATTGAGTTGAATTGAATTTGCGTCCAGGAACATTAGAATCGACCAATAATGATTCTGCCAGTTTAATGTTCAACTTCAAATGCAATGAATTGAATACATTTGTTGCCATTTAGAATTGTACTTGAACCATCCATGTGCTGTGCGAAATTTCAGTATTTAAAATACAGTATTGTACAGCTACTTGATGTGAAATCATATTAATCCATGGTACTGTTGAACAGTTATCATTTATCTCCACATTCACTTACTAATTTATGTAACGATGGCGCTTACTCATATTAAATAGCACCCGTAACTTACCAATATCCGCAAAGATGACTATTAGTTTCTCTAAACAAACATTGGATTCAACTGTAGTTCGACGAGATTTTGAAGAACAACGACTAGGTAGCCATCTTCGAAGATAGAGCATTCCAGATGTTAAGAACTCAAGTTTTGTTTAAAAGAAGATGTACACTTAGGAATAGACCTTGAAGCCTTTATGAAGAACTGAGGTAGAGAAGCCATCTTGGTGATAGAGAGCTCTATATAATGCAGATAACAGAGACTAAGAATAATTTTTCTGCATAAGATCTGTGTTGGTGAATTGAATCGGCCATAAATCCCTCAAGGAAGAAGTGAAAACTTGAATAGGTTAATATACATTGAAGATTTGCTACAAAAGAAAGGAAATTAATAGAAAAGCTTTAGTTGCATCATAAACCCATAAATCAACTGTCAAACAGTACCACATCTTTCGGAGTTCTGCCTGTCCTGACGTTTATGGCGTCTGTGGATCCATCTCTGACCTTGCCAGGTTGCGTTTGGGCCAGATTCTGGGTGATTCTAAGTAGATTTAACTTGCCAGATTCCAATGGGATTGCCAAGACAGGTGCACTGCATTGCATGTTTTGGGGATTTCCTCCCTCTGAACCACATGCATTCAAGGATCTTTTAAGAATGAATAACTTAATTAAAGCTTAAACATACCTTGTAAATGAGCTTTGGTGGCCCAGAAACCACTGCCTCTGAACAAACTGCCTCCATATGTAAGCCCCTCTATATTCTTATGATGGAATCCAGTGACGAATGCAACAGTGGGATTCTTCACTATCCCAACTTTCTGCCTGAGGTGGCGAATGGAACTTTGCTGGGAAACTCCTATTGCTATGAGGGCAATCAAGAGCGCCACAACCACAACCACCAGAGCTTCCACTGCATAGATGGATCCGTTTACAGAGCGTTTCAGCCTCTGAATCTCACCATGCAATTGCCCAAGTGGGTCGCCCTGCATGTTTAGACTCGAAGAAATCATCCCTAATTCTTCAAATTTCGGTTACGAATCCATGTTAGACTCCTCGGCGGCTAACAACAGACTTGTCGTGGGCGATCCGCTCTATGTCCTCCACGTCTCCTAACAGGCTCGTAGACTCCACCACCACGTCTCCTAACAGACCGCGATTTGCTCTATCTCCTCCACGTCTCCTAACAGGTTCTTTGGCGGCTAAAGACTCCTAACAGGTTCTTTGGCGGCTAACAAACTCCTAACTCTACTGCTAGTTAGGAGTGTTAAAAGATCAGACAATTGGGACGATCTGGAGCATCCACTTGTCCGGATTTGCAGGATCTTGATGATCCACTCAAGCAAGTCCATCCCCAAAAATACCATTGATAAACGCCTATCAACGTAAATATACCTACCCTATAAACTATTAAATTTATATTTCCAATATAAATATATGCACAAAACCATCCCTATCCCTATTTATCATCCTTGTTTATCACTGTAGTATACGTAAATGTCCAGCGTTGTATTCAGTAACTCGGAGTTTTTAATCTCACGAATATATATCTTCAATATTATATTGGATGAGTTCACGCTGTCTAATCAAAGCAAATAAGAAAAAACTTGAGTATACAAAACGATCTTCAAAGCAAATACCGGAAATATATATCTTCAATATTATATTGAATGAGTCCACACTGTCTAATGAAAGCAAATAAGAAAAAAACTGAAGTACAGAGAACGATCTTCAAAGCAAATACCGGAAAGCCAACTGCATAAACCGATCTTCGGCAACAGCAAATGAAAAACGCTAACTACCGAAAAGGATCTGCAAAGCAAATAAGTAAAAGCCTGCTACAGAAAACGATATTCAGTTACAGATACTGTTGCTGGAGCCGAATCAAGAACTCTCTGTAAAAACTGTATGTAGTTTTCGTCCTTCCTAGCATCTAGTGGTTTTGGTATACTGACTTCCATTGAATCAAGAGCACGGCAGTTCTCAAGCAACCAGACCAACACATCGATGTCCTTCTTGTCATAACTCTTGCTGAGAAATGCCTTTACCTTCCGAAGATTGAGTAGTGGAGACTCTAAACTTGTTGGAATGGCCGGATCCTTAGTTAAAGTCTGCATTAAATTGAAAACCCAAAACCAATCACAAATTCCTTCTTACTTGAAACATGAACATATAATACAAATACAAAAATTCTTTAATTCCTTCTTACTCGAAACATGAACATATAATACAAATACAAAAATTCTTACCAAATCAATGCCGCCACCTATGGACAGAGTCTTAAGATTAGGAAGCCCTTGGAGCAGCTTGGTAGTAGGAATATCCATCTTGTCTTCCCTTGAGGGATTATAAATATCTAAACATTCCAGGAATTTGAATGTCCGGGTTATCTCAGCACATTTCTCAGCCCATAAATTGTTTGTTTGATCTGTTGGCAGCAATGTCATCTCTATCACAGTTCCATCTCTATCCATGAAAAGTTCTGTAATAAGGGAAGAGATCTCCTGAAACAAGATCCCATTCACTCTCAAAGAGTTTGTAATGGAAAAGAAATTGAGTTGAAAGAGCTTGGGGCAGTTGACGGTTAAAATCTCCACCTCGTTGGTAATCTGCAGAAGTAAAACTTCAATGTGAGGACCAGAAATGGTGGTGATATTGTCCTGCACAACGCAAGAGTCTAGTTGAAGTTCCTGGAGAAGCGGGCAATGAGAAAGAAATAGGGATAGATTGCCATCTCTCAATTCCACATTACCAGTTGGAATTTCGGAGACAATGCAGTCGAAGAGTGTGAGGCTAATGAGTCTATTACATAAGAAAATGGAGCGAGGTAAAATTTCCATGGGATTGTCAGGGTTAGGTTCAGGGTCAAAGTAAGGGTCAGAGAGAGGGTCAGGGTCGGAGGCTAATAAATGATGGCGAAATGAGAGGACTTTGACATTCTTCGACTCTACACTGTGCAGCCATTTACATAAATTCTGGGAAGTAAAATGCCAGTCGTTTCTCGTATAGAGATTGAAGGTTTCTAGATCAGAGGAATGTAAGAGCAGAAGGTTGGAGATAGCATTCTCGACTTGTGCAATGGCTGGTGGATTGGGGAGGACCGGACCCATTAGAAGATCCGGGGAGAGAATAAGCGTCGAAAGCTGGTGGTAGAGATATCTCCATCTAAGGGAGAGAAGGGAAGATCTGACTGCGTCTTTAATTGGGAGATACGAAAGGATGACGCACAGCAAATGATCTGGAAGCTCGGAGATTAAATCTGAATTAAGCGCCATTCTATCTCAGCTAACTGAAGGAGAGAGCCAGCAACAGGTAAATATTACCTCAACAGAAGAAACGAGAGCCAATAAAACCAGCAAGTGGAGAATAGGTTTTGATCGGATGTTTCGTTAAACTGCCAAAAACATTCTCTTTTATAGGACGTATGATATTCCACTCTTGGGTAGTCAAAAACAAGCTGACCAAAGTCATGGGTGGTCATCCGTATATGTGCTTATTTTACGGAATAGTTTCTTTTTTATTAGGTTTATACTTTATAGTTGAGGTTGGATGAAGAAGTATCCTCTTCCTACAATTTAGGAAGATGAAACAAGTATATTGTCAAAATTTATTGTATGGTAATCTTTTTGAAATTTAAGTAAATAATTATAAGTTATAGCTTAAATCTAGAGAGGATAGGGTATGTACACCTCTATGGAATTGAATAGTAAGGCTCTCTTGTACGAAAAACAAGGGGTAGATTTTAATTATTTAACTTCATCTATATTAATTAGTATTTCTTAATTAAAATTCCGGTCATTTTAAATAGGTCAACACTTCAAGAGAAAATTTCCATTGTAAAGTTCCTGTCCACAAGGCACAACTATAACTTTCAACAAAATTCCTACCAAATTTTGTGAATAATTTCTATAAAGGTGTTGTGTTTGTCCACCTATTAACTTGCTCATTTTGATGAGGTTTACTTCTAATAGGAGTATCAACATAATTTTAAGGTGTTCTAGGATTTTAAATATTTGACTTTGTCCATATTAGTTAGAAAATACTTTAGTGGATGAATCTCATAGATGGATGAAGAGTAGAGGAATCTTATAATTAGGGTTTTGTAGGTGTTGGAGATGGAGAAGGAAATGATAGATCATTCTTCAAACTCATTGAATGTCGATCCATCTTTATCGCAGTAAAATTGTTGGATAGAACACTAAGGGAAGGATATGAGGATAGGCCTCTACCGGACTTGGGGTGAAACATGGAATACTTACAAGGTTTACCAATATCCTAGGCCAAACATATCAGTGACAAAGAAAAGGAAATATTGCTTGAAGTTATTGATTTGTGAGATATCCTACAACAATGAAGACATTGTTCGAAGAAGAAGTAAACAATGATTTTAGCTAAGCAAATCTTAACTCCTACACTTGCCTCGATAAACCTTTCAATGTCTCATATAGAAGTAGGTGATGAAGTAGAACTCATAGACAAACAAGTTCACCAATGTATATCTTATTCCTAAATCATCATATAGAGAGTTATGGAAAGAAAATGGAATAGGGAAGACCTAGCTTGGGTTAAAGAACTAGACATGATTGGAGATTATGAAAATAGTACACCAAGTGTGTTAGGGGTTGTCATGGATCATGAAGTGAAAGAGAACATCTTCAATAAAGAAAACCCATAAAAGAGATGGAAAAATTGTTGTCATAAAATCCAAGGTCAAGTTCATTTTGAGTAGTAATAAAAAGATGAACATGATGGTGGAGGTGGCAAATGAAGCTTTGTCATGGTGGAATTTTTATAAGGAGATATAAAAAACAATTTAAGGGGATTGATAGAATTGAAGTGGAAACTACTACAATGTTATATCCTAAAATTTCATCTCCAATTAAGGGGTTGACTAGCCTTTATTTTCTAATAAGAAAAAAAATATGCAATTCACATGATTGGATTAAGAAATATGTCGGGTTTTATGTTGTTAAACTTGAAAATATGGTCTTATTAGGTTTACCTGTGAAAAAATCCCTTAATCTAGACTATATAGGATAAATTGACAAGCATGTCTTTATACTTTTGGTCCCTCGACATCTTCAGAGCAATATGAAATAACCTAAGGACTTTTCTTGACATAGATGATTGTTATCAAATGATAAAGTATCAATTGATAGGTTGTATCATAGTAGAAGTGAATTTGAATGAAAGTTTGACCAAGGACATTCAAATTGAAGCTTAAAATATGTGGTATACTCAAGCCTTGTACTATGTAGAAATTCCCTTTGAATCTTCAATGTCATATCTATGGTCACATAGCCAATAAAATTGCTCTTAATTTTATAAAAAAACAATGGAGAAATAAATGTTCCAAAAATTTGGACCCTATGGGGAAATTGTCAACATGTAGAGTAAATATTTTGGGGGAAATGGTAGTGGAAGAAAAAATTTAGGGTAAATTGATATCGAAATAAAATTTACTGTGTCAAAAAATAAAAAGAAGTACCTTCAAGTGAGAAGACTGCGGTAGGAAGCTAAATGGAACATATCGTGACTGCCAGATTAGATATTTACAAATGCATACTAATGCATACTAAAGAAACACACTTTTCCTAAGAGATATTTATAACAAGTTGATCTTAACTAACTCCCAAGTGTCTAAATATCCTAACATCACCCCTCAAGAACAAATTGGGATAGGGTTGAAGGATTTAAAAAAGTGACAGTATTAAGAGAAGGAAGGAGGCATTAGAGCCTATCCCTCCTTAATGACAAATTCCTAAAATCCTAACATAGATTGAAGTTTAGAAAATTTATCTTCTGTAAAAGACTTGGTGAACATGTCTACACCTTGTTCATTTGTAGGGAAAAAGAGCACTTCAAGAATGCAATCATGAACAACATTTCTTATGAAGTGCATATGTAGCTCAATGTGTTTGATGCGTTGATGTTGAAATCGATCTTTGGAAAGCTTGATGGCACTTTGATTGTCGCACCAAAGTGGAATAGGCAGTTGTTGCTCGAATCCTAACTCTGAAAGGATCTGGTGAAGCCATAAAGCATCTTGACTGGCATTAACTTTGGCTCGATATTCTACTTCTGCTAATGAAAGAGAAAGATCTTATTGTTTCTTACAAGTCCAAGTGATAGTTTTAGAACCGAGACTGAAAAAATAACCTGCAGTAGACTTTCGATCATCAGAATCGTTGGCCCAATCTAATTCACTGAAACCAACCAACAAATATTTCCCCCGTGTACTGTAATGAGTCCCAAACTAGATTGTACCTTGAATATATCAAAGTATTCTTTTCGCTACTTTTCAGTGACTTTCATGAGGTGTTTTCATATAATGGGAAACACGACCAATGACAAAAGAAAGGGCTAGACGAGAATGAGTCAAGTATAAGATACTACCAACAAGCTGATGATACAAGGTGGCATCTACTTTAGGTGAAGTACAAGTGGCAAAAAGTTTAACTCCAGACTGGAAGGGAGAAGGGGCTGGTTTACAATCTTCCATGTGAAAGAAACGAAGAAGGTCACAAACATACGTAGACTGAGAAAGAAAGATTCCTTCTTTGGTTTGCAAGAATTTGAGACCAAGAAAATAATGCAAATGTCCTAAGTATGACATTTCAAAAAAAATCTTAAGACTGGATTTCACATGGGTTAAAAGCTTAGGGTCACTACCAGTAAGAATAAGATCATCAACATATAAAACAAGTATGATGACATGGTTTCCTAGTTTCTTGGTATAGACATTGGGCTCAAAATGGCATCTAGAAAAAACAGTGTCAACTAGAAATCCGCCCATTTTGGCATACCAAGCTATAGGAGCTTTCTTAAGGTGACATACAAGACTTGAGTTATTCTTAACATATCCAGGAGGTTGTTCCATGTAAATTTCCTCCTGTAAATCACCATGTAAGAATGAAGACTTGACATCCATTTGACGGACTTCCTAGTTATGTAAGGTGGTAAGGGAAAGAATAAGGTGCATGGAGTTCATTTTTGTGACAGGAGAAAAGCTTTCGTTGTAGTCAATCCCTTCAACTTGGAAAAAACATTTGGAAACTAACCTTTCCTTAAGTCTTTCAACACTTCCATATGATGAATACTTAGTTCTATAGACCCATTTACATCTCACAAGTTTTCTTCCTTTTGGAAGAGATACAAGATCCCAAGTATCATTCTCCATTAAAGAACTATATTCTTCATCCATAGCTGCATCCAAGTCTGGATTTCTTGAAGCTTCTGCAAAAAATTTTGGATCATGATTCTATGAAACTTGATCCAAAAGAGAAGAGGCTCGCTAGAAATGAGAACGTGTTCGACGTTGATCTCTAGGATCACCAACAATATCACCAATTGCTTTACATGTTGAACGAACCCATCGAGGAAGCAATTGTGCTGGTGCAACTGAAGGAATATGAAAAGGAAGAGGTGGAACATGAGCAATAGGGATAAACTGTCATTTTTGAATTCCACATTACCGAAGCAGCAATAAGTAAGATGGTTGAATCCACCAAAACCACTTGGAATTTCAAAGACAATGTAGTCGAAGAGTGTGAGACTAATGAGTCTATTACATAAGAAAATGGAGCGAGGTAAAATTGATCTTGGATTGTCATGGTTAGGTTTAGGTTCAAATTAAGGGTTAGAGAGAGGGTTAGGGTCAGAAGCCGAGAAATGTCGAACAGGGAGGACTTTGACATTATTCAACACTACACTGTGCACCAATTTACATAAATTATGGAAAATAAAATGCAAGTCGTTTCTCATATAGATATTGAATGTTTTGAGAAGAGAGGAATGTAAGAGCAGAAGGTATGATATATAATTCTCGATTTGTGCAATGGCTAGTGGATTGGGAAGGACTGGACCCATTAGAATATCTGGGGAGAGAATAAGCATCAAAATTTGGTGGTAGAGATATCTCCATCTCTTGGAGAGAACATAATATCTCACTGCATATTTAATTGGGAGATACGAAAGGATGTCGCGCAACAAATGATCTAGAAGCTCGAAGATTAAATATGAATCAAGTGCCATTCTACCTTAGCTTTCTTACTAAAGACGAGAACGAGCCATATATAATTACCTTAAGAGAAAAAACAAGAGCAAATAAAATCAGAAATTGGAGAATAGGTTTTGATCGGATGATTCATTAAAATTCTAAATACATTTGCATTTATAGGACTTCTGATATGCCTTGAGTGGGTAGTAAAAAACAACCTGACCAAATTCATGGGTGGTCATCGGTATATGGGAATTATTTTACAGAGTAGTTTCTTTTTATTATGTCAATAAATATTTATATTTTACAGTTTGGGTTGGATGAAGAAGGATCCTATTCCTAAATTGTAGGAATATGAAACAAGTGTATTGTAAAAATTTATTTTATGGTAATCATTCTGAATTTTAAATAAGCAATTATAGGTTATCGGTCAAATATAGAGAGGATAGGGTGTGTACATCTATATGGAATTGAATAGTAAGGCTCCATTTTCCAACAAATAAGGGGGTCGATTTAAATGATTCAACTTCATCTATATTAATTAGGATTTCTTATTTGAAATTCGGGTCATTTTAAATTGGCCAACACTTCTAGAGAAAATTTCCATTGTAAAGTTCCTATCCAGAAGGCACAACTATAACTTTCAACAAAATTCCTACCAAATTTGGTGAACAATTTCTATAAAAGGGTTGTGTTTGTCCACCTATTAACTTGCTCATTTTGATGGGGTTTACTTATAATATGAGTATCAACACAAATTTAAGGTGTTCTAGAATTTTAAATATTAGACTTTGTCCATATTAGTTAGAAAATAATTTAGTGGATGAATCTCATAGATGGAAGAAGAGTAGAGTAATGATATAATTAGGGTTTTGTAGGTGTTTAAGATGGCCCAAGGAACTAATAGATCATTCTTAAAAATCATTGAATGTTGATCCATCTTTAATTGCACTAATATTGTTGGATAGAAAACTAAGGGAAGGATATGAGGAAAGGCCTCTATGGGACTTGGGGGTGAACCATGGAATACTTACAAGGTTTAACAATATCCTAGTTCAAACATATTATGACAAATGAAAATAAATATTGTTGGAAGTTATTGATTTGTGAGATATGCGAGAACATTAGCGAAGACATTGTTTGAAGAAGAGGTGAACAATGCTTTTAGCTAAGCAAATGTTAACTCCTACACTTGCTTGATAGAACTTTCAGTGTGTAATAGAGAAGTAGGTGATGAAGTAGAACTCATAGACAAACAAGTTCACCAACATATATGTTATTCCTAAATCATCATATGCAGAGTTTTTCAAGAAGATGGAAACCATAGGGAAGACCTAGCTTGGGTTAATGAACTAGACATGATTGAAGGTTATGAAAATAGTACACCAGGTGTGTTAGGCGGTGTCATGGAGCATGAAGTGAAAGAGAACATATTACACAAAGAAAACCCATAAAAGAGATGGAAAATTTGTTAAGTCGTAAAAACCAAGGCCAAGCTCATTTTGAGTAGAAACAAAAAGATGAACATGATGGCGAAGGTGGCAAATGAATCTTTGTCATGGTGGAATTTTATACGGATATATAAAAAATAATTAAAGGGGATTGATAGAATTGAAGTGGAAACCACTACAAGGTTATATCCTAAAATTTCATCTCATACTAAGGGGTTGTATAGCCTTTATTTTATAGTAAGAAAAAAAATATGCAATCCAGATAATTGGATCAAGAAAGATGTCAAGTTTTATGTTCTAAAACTTGAAAATATTGTTTTATTAGGTTGACTCATGAAAAAATACCTCAATATAGACTATATAGGATAAACCGACAAGAATGTCTTTAGACTTTTGGTCCTTTGACATCTTTAGAGCAATATGAAATAACCTAAGGACTTTTCTTCACATAGATGATTCTTATGAAATGATAAAGTCTCAATTGATAGCTTTCATCCTAGTAGAAGTGAATTTGAATGAGGGTTTGACAGAGGACATTCAAATTGAATCTTAAAATATGTGGTGTACTTAAGCCTTATACTATGTAAAAATTCCATTTGAATGTTAAATTTCATATATATGGTCACATAGCCAATAAAATCGCTCTTAATTTTATTAAAAAACAATGGAGAAAGAAATGTTGCAAAAATTTGGACCCTATCGGGAAATTTTCAACATATAGATTAAATATTTTGGGGGAAATGGTAGTGGAAGAAAAAAGAAGGGTAACTTGATATCAAATAAAATCCATTATGTGTCAGAAAATTAAAAGAAGTACCTTCAAGTGATAAGACTACGGTAGAAAGATAAATGGAATGTTGAACTTAAGTAATCACAAGAAGCTGCGGGAGACATTTGCACACAAGACTAAGAAATAAATAACGCTGATAGATCCATTTGTGGTTTAGATCATTTTATCTACAAGAAATTAAAACAATTCTCTTTGGTGATCTATGAATATTAACGTTAAATTCGAAACCCTATTTTCTAACCAGCTATAAAGGTTCAATGTCTCTAAGGATTTGTCATTTTAGTATTGCAAGAAATGAATGACCATTAAATGGGATTTATGTCAGGTTTTATGTTTCTCTCTCAAAGTTCAAGGGTGGTGTGTTATGAGACTAGGTTGTTAGATAGATCGATGGCCAATAAAGAGAGCACAAGGTGAGTTTTATCATCAAACTCTCCATCATTGTGGAAACCTTTACAACTCATATAGGTCTAGATACACATTGATATCTATACCAAGTTTTATGTATTTGAATGAAACATGCTAAATGAAGGTTATATTTGGAATTTATTAAAGAGACAACTAATCCCAGAAGGGGAAGAAAATGACATCTAACCTTTAAAAAACGAAGAAAAATATTGTCGTGGCCCTATTTTTATTAAGAGGGGTATAGATAAAAATCACTATCAAGTACTTTGTTATTTGATACACTCTTAAATATAATAAGGTATATAGAAATCCTTTCATTCTTGTTATTTCTACCAGGGATGTGTAAAAGGATTAAGATGGTTTTATTTTTGAACTTGATAACACATAGTAAGGGGATTTACATTGTAGGAATAGATGGCAATGATCCTTGTGATATCTCATAAAAAGTGTTTTATTTTTAGAGTAGAAGCATATAGATAATTAATAGAGTCATAAATTCAAAAGAATAATACCTTGGTGTAGTAAAAACTACCCCAAATACTCACACAGTGGTGAGAGATCCACCGAGGAGAAGAAAAACTAAAGATCTATGCAACCCCCAACTAGTTATAGAAATAATTGATCTGTTGTTTTAGAGGTTGGTTCTGTACGTGAAGGAGTGATTTTTCATTCTAGTTTAGATATTTTGCAAGTAGAGGATTTGATTAGTGGACATGAAACACTTAAAAAACAAGAGAATCCAATCCAAGAACCATATTTCTCTACCCTTGTTGAAGAATTAGTATTTTTTGGAAATCGAAGTTATTAAAGAATCAATCCTATAAAAAATATGGTTTCTCAAGAAGGAGAAGGATCTAATAAAATACCAATTAGATTATTCAATGGAACAACTTTAAATGAAAAAAATCTACTACTACTTTTTCAACTTTCAAGGCTGGTCTAATGAAGACCCAATCACATTTATCTTTAGGGTTATTGTATTTTTTCATAGTTATGGCTACTCTTATGATGCTTGAAATCTTAAGGTATTTCGATATCATCTCAAAGATTAAGCAATTCACTGATTCATGGTACTTGGAGGAGATATTATACAAGAATGGGAAAAGAAACACCAATCATTCCTAAAATGATCAAGATTATTGAAAATCTAGAGACTTGAGAGAAGCAATTTTCATGATGGCCAAAAATAAGATGAGAGTTTAGAGGACCATGTTGAGAGATTTGTTATAAGTTTTAGAGGTCAAAGCAACATAAGTTTGATCCATACACTGTTTGAAATATTATTTTACAAGGTATTCAAGATGATTGTATTGATATGTTAAACATGATGGGTTCCAGAGATGTTTCCCAATTATCCCATGAATATGTGATATGTGTTGTCAACTCAAGAGTTAATGAAAAACATGCTAAGGTTCCTAGAGATGCTGCTACAAAATTCACAAAATTAACTAGAGGAGGAGCAACTTGAGCTTAAATTAGTACATAAAACTTTATCCAACTCTAGCATGTATCATTTCTATTAAAATTGTTAAAAAGATCTTTTAAAATATGTTTTTTTATTGGTTAGAATTATATAATATTATAGATGCCAGAAATATGCTTTATTTGATTGGATAGAATTTGTAAAGTTGTTTTGGAAATATTATTTTTTATTTTAAAGTAGGTGGGTGATTCAACCATGGCGTCTTTAGTTAGTGAAACCAAAAACTTCGTTCATGGGACATTTAAAAATACCCCTAATTTTACTAGATATTGATAATTAATTACAAAAATCCTTGTGTTGATCCCCCCTCCCAATAAATATCTCCAATTTAAAAAACCTTATTTTTATGATATATTCCTTATTTTCAATAGAAACCCCTTTTTATACCTTCCAATACCTACAAAACCCCCATACCCTATTCCCCACCCCCCAATACCTACAATATTTTGAACTTATTTTTCATAATTAAAAACCTCCCTTTATGAATGAACGTGATAAGATATCCTATAACAGTAGTGAAGACATTGTTTGAAGAAGAGGTTAACAATGATTTTAGCTAAGAAAATCTTAACTCCTACACTTTCCTGATAAGCCTTTCAGTGTCTCATATAGAATTAGGTAATGAAGTATAACTCATATATTGTCACATGCCTGAAATTGCAAAAACATTTTATTTTTTAAGAAACATTATGTTATATTTTTATTATAAAGTTTGTAATTAATGACCAAGTGGGGTCAAGGATAATTGCATGTAATTGCTGAATATTTTATTAATTAATAAATTAAAGATGAGAGAACTGCTTAAGGAGGCTGTTAAAAGAGTGTTTTACTAGTCACTTGGTGGAATCGGCCAAGTTGAGAGCAGATTGACACTTGGCAGCATCCTCAAACTACTTCTAGCTATCGCAGGAGGAAACTTCCCTATTTTTGTGGTCATGTTCGCCGAGAAAGTGGGACAAGAGCAGGTACCTTATTAAGAGAAAAGTGACCCAAAAGACCTAGGCATTCTAATAAAACTTCCCATTGAAGACAATTGAGGATACTCATTTTCTCACTTGTGAAAATTCTGAGTGAATTTAGTGCACAAGAAAATTCGATGGAGGGGACTAGCAGAAGTTTGTTTTGAGTGAAAAGTGTGGAAGTTCTGAACTAGTGCAGCTATTTTAAGCTGAGTTCATACTGCTACAAGCAGAATAGGTTTACTGTTGAATACTCAGTAGAGTTGCAGAGGATTACTAAAATATATCTCTCACCCAGTACTTCTACCTGGTGGACCAGAAGACAAGCGTGGGGGTCCTGAGATTTACAGTTTAGCTATCTCTAGGATTTGGTTGGGAGGAACAGGTTCCTTAAGCTATTGTCACCTCTTCTACATTTCTAGGTTCTACATGATTTTCTAGGTTTTGCATGATCTATCTAGTTTCTAATTACATATTTAGGGTCAAGAAGGATTGAATTTAAGTAATAATGTGTTATGCTTCTGTTCTGTTGTTATTAGAATTATTTAATGAAATCTTTTACTGTGAAAAGATAGTCAAATGATGAATTAGATATAGATTAGGATAAATTATTAGAAGAATTTCCAATTTTACTCATAGATAAAAAAAACCTAATTGTATTTTTCCACACCTTTTTAAAGGTAATAATCTAGTACAGTAGGTTAGATTAAATTCTGATAAAGAATCAAATGAAGTGTGCTTGAATGTGTTTATTTACCTTCTACCGATTTCATAGGGTTAATTGAAAGTATTTTATCCTTTCTATTTCAGAAATTTTCCTTAGATAGAGTACATTATCATAAAATAACAAAACAATCAGAGTAAATAGCTACACGAGTTCAGAACTTCACCAGTTTTCACTCAAAACAAACTTCTGCTAGTCCCCTCCATCGAATTTTCTTGTGCACTAAATTCACTCAGAATTTTCACAAGTGAGAAAATGAGTATCCTCAATTGTCTTCAATTGAAATTTTTATTAGCATGCCTAGGTATTTTGGGTCAGTTTTCACTTAATAAGGCACCTGCTCCTGTTCCACTTTCTTGGCGAACATGACCACAAAAATAGGGAAGTTTCCTCCTGTGATAGCTAGAAGTAGTTTGAGGATGCTGCCAAGTGTCAATCTGCTCTCAACCCAGCCGATTCCACCAAGTGACTAGTAAAACACTCATTTAATAGCCTCCTTAAGCGGTTCTCTCATCTTTAATTTATTAATTAATAAAATATTCAACAATTACATGCATTTATCCTTGACCCCACTTGGTCATTAATTACAAACTTTATAATAAAAATATAAAATAATGTTTCTTAAAACATAAAATGTTTTTGCAATTTTGGGCATGTGATAGTATATGAGTTATACTTCATTACCTAATTCTATATGAGACACTGAAAGGTTTATCACGAAAGTGTAGGAGTTAAGATTTTCTTAGCTAAAATCATTGTCAACCTCTTCTTCAAACAATGTCTTCACTAATGTTATTGGATATCTTATCACGTTCATTCATAAAGGGAGGTTTTTAATTATGAAAAATAAGTTCAAAATATTGTAGGTATTGGGGGGTGGGGAATAGGGTATGGGGGGTTTGTAGGTATTGGAAGGTATAAAAAGGGGTTTCTATTGAAAATAAGGAATATATCATAAAAATAAGGATTTTTAAATTGGAGATATTTATTGGGAGGGGAGATCAACACAGGGATTTTTGTAATTAATTATCAATATCTAGTAAAATTAGGGGTATTCTTAAACGTCCCATGAATGAATTTTTTGGTTTCACTAACTAAAGACCCCATGGCTTACTCACCCACCTACTTTAAAATAAAAAATAATATTTTGAAAACAACTTTACAAATTCTATCCAATCAAATAAAGCATATTTCTAACATCTATAATATTATATAATTCTAACCAATAAAAAAAATATTTTAAAGGATCTTTTTAACAATTTTAATAGAAATGATACATGCTAGAGTTGGATAAAGTTTTATGTACCAATTTAAGCTCAAGTTGCTCCTCCTCTAGTTAATTTTGTGAATTTTGTAGCAGCATCTCTAGGAACCTTAGCATGTTTTTCATTAACTCTTGAGTTGACAACACATATCACATATTCATGGGATAATTGGGAAACATCTCTGGAACCCATCATGTTTAACATATCAATACAATCATCTTGAACACCTTGTAAAATAATATTTCAAACGGTGTATGAATCAAACTTATGTTGCTTTGACCTCTAAAACTTATAACAAATCTCTCAACATGGTCCTCTAAACTCTCATCTTATTTTTGGCCATCATGAAAATTGCTTCTTCTAAGTCTCTAGATTTTCAATAATCTTGATAATTTTAGGAATGCTTAGTGCTTCTTTTCCCATTCTTGTATAATATCTCCTCCAAGTACCATGAACCAGTGAATTGCTTTGTCTTTGAGATGATATAGAAATAACTTAAGCTTTCGAGCATCATAAGAGTAGCCATAACTATGAAAAAATACAATAAACCTAAAGATAAATGTGATTGGGTCTTCATTAGACATGCCTTGAAAGTTGAAAAAGTAGTGGTAGATTTTTTTCATTTAAAGTTTTCCATTGAATAATCTAATTGGTGTTTTATTAGATCCTTCTCCTTCTTGAGAAACAATATTTTTTAGAGGACTGATTCTTTAATAACTTCGATATCCAAAAAATACTAATTTTCAACAAGGGTAGAGAAATATGGTTCTTGGATTGGATTCTCTTGGTTTTTAAGTGTTTCATGTCCACTAATCAAATCCTCTACTTGCAAAATATATAAAATAGAATGAAAAATCACTCCTTCAGGTAAATAACCAACCTCTATAACAACAGATCAATTATTTCTATAACTAGTTGGGGGTTGCATAGATCTTTAGTATTTCTTCTCCTCGGTGGCTCTCTCACGACTGTGTTAGTATTTGGGGTAGGTTTTACTACACCTAGGTATTCTTCTTTCAAATTTATGACTCTATTAATTATCTATATGCTTATACTCTAAAAATAAAACACTTTTTATGAGATATCACAAGGATCATTGCCATATATTCCTACAATGTAAATCCCCTTAATATGTGTTATCAAGTTCAAAAAAATAAAACCTTCTTAATCCTTTTACACCTCCCTGGTAGAAATAACAAGAATGAAAGGATTTCTATATACCTTATTATATTTAACAGTGTATCAAATAACAAAGTACTTGATAGTTATTTTTATCTATACCCCTCTTAATAAAATTAGGGCCACGACAATATTTTTCTTTGTTTTTTAAAGGTTAGATGTCATTTTCTTCCCCTTCTAGTATTAGTTGTCTCTTTAATAAATTCCAAATGTAACCTTCATTTAGCATGTTTCATTCAAATACATAAAACTTGGTATAGATATCAATGTGTATCTAGACCTATATGAGTTGTAAAGGTTTCCACAATGATGGAGAGTTTGATGATAAAAATCACTTTGTGCTCTCCTTATTGGCCATCGATCTATCTAACAACCTAGTCTCATAACACACCACCCTTGAACTTTCGGAAAGAAACATAAAACCTGACATAAATCCCATTTAATGGTCATTCATTTCTTGCAATACTAAAATGACAAATCCTTATAGACATTGAACCTTTATAGCTAGTTAGAAAATAGGGTTTCAAATTTCACTTTAATATTCATAGATAACGAAAGAGAATTGTTTGAATTTATTGTATATAAAAGGATCTAAACCACAAATGGATCTATCAACGTTATTTATTTCTTAGTCTTATGTGCAAATGTCTCCCGCAGCTTCTTGTGATTACTTAAGTTCAACATTCCATTTATCTTCCTACCACTGTCTTATCACTTGAAGGTACTTCTTTTAATTTTTTGACACATAATGGATTTTATTTGATATCAAGTTACCCTTTTTTTTTCTTCCACTACCATTTCCCCCAAAATATTTAATCTATATGTTGAAAATTTCCCCATAGGGTCCAAATTTTTGCAACATTTCTTTCTCCATTGTTTTTTTATAAAATTAAGAGCGATTTTATTGGCTATGTGACCATAGATATAAAATTGAACATTCAAAGGGAATTTTTACATAGTGTAAGGCTTGAGTACACCACATATTTTAAGATTCAATTTGAATGTCCTCTGTCAAACCCTCATTCAAATTCACTTCTACTAGGATGAAAGCTATCAATTGAGACTTTATCATTTGATAAGAATCATCTATGTGAAGAAAAGTCCTTAGGTTATTTCATATTGCTCTGAAGATGTCAAAGGACCAAAAGTCTAAAGACATGCTTGTCGGTTTATCCTATATAGTCTAGATTGAAGGATTTTTTTCATGAGTCAACCTAATAAAACCATATTTTCAAGTTTTAGAACATAAAACTTGACATCTTTCTTGATCCAATTATCTGGATTGCATATTTTTTTTCTCATTATAAAATAAAGGCTATACAACCCCTCAATATGAGATGAAATTTTAGGATATAACCTTGTAGTGGTTTCCACTTCAATTCTATCAATCCCCTTAAATTATTTTTTATATATCCGTATAAAATTCCACCATGACAAAGAATAATAAACATCATCCTATAAGGAACTATAGAATTTGTAAAAAGACCTTGTAAGAAACCTAGGGAAATATTTTGGTTAAAACACTTATGTGTATAAGCTTGCAAAAATAGATAGTTTCACAGCTTAAATTCTTAGTATAAGTAATCTAACTTAGCTTTGATAAAGGGTAATAATAATTTCTACAACATATCTCCTGGTGAGATAAAGATTATGTGAAGTCTAGGTTGATCGGATTTATATAGGAAATGATCTTTTATTCCTTACACAAACTAGTAAGACTATTAATTATCGATATAATGTTCATAATATTATAATTTTACTGGTTAAATACTTAAGCAGTTAGAAGTCTATTTCTGCATGACATCTTTAGTTCTATGTATGAATATCAAATGTTATATCTTATGACTATACCTATATTAGGTTTTCCTAAGTTTACTTAATTGGTATATTGTTGAAACAAATACCCTTGAATTACCATGGTGTCAAGTAATAAAGTATTAAAGGACCTACTAAGCAAATTACCTTTCACTAGAATTTCATATAGGACCTAAACAGATAATAGATAGATAAAAGTTATATGAACAAGTTATAGTTGAAGCAAAATGGTAGAACAACTGGATTATGTTCAGTTTTTCCAAGCACTTATATTTACTAGAAAACTAATTAAAACGTAAATATATAGATCAATGATACCTCATTCATTTTGATAAAAGTTGTGAAGTAAATAAATTTACTAGCATTATATTTTATGCTAGTTGAGATAATAATCTTGATCCAGAAACTGGTTACAAAATGTCTTACCTATAAAATACCTATAAAAGAAGCATCACTTCACTGCATTAGAAAAAAAACTAAGCCAGCCTCAGACTCAACTAAATTTCCTTCATATTTTCACAAACAGTAAAACAAACTTAGCACTTAGTAATTAAACAGATGTTTCAATTCATGTTGTTCCAAATCATAACCTGCTAAATAAAAATCCTTAACTATCGTTTATGGAAGTAAATAATTAAGTATGCATATCTAGATATTAATGAAAGAATCAGCTCTAGTTTAAGCCTGATTATGTTAATCGTTAACACTTAAATGTTCCTCAGTAACGATGATTGCAAACATTTAATGTCATATGAAATTTTTTATATTTTTATGAATTTTTGGAGTATTACATATACAAACAAGTTCACCAACATATATGTCATTCCAAAATCATCATACACAGAGTTGTGGCAAGAAGATGGAAACCATAGGGGATACCTATCTTGGTTTAATGAACTAGACATGATTGAAGGTTATGAAAATAGTACACCAAGTGTGTTAAGAGGTGTCATGGATCATGAAGTGAAAGAGAACATTTTACAAAAAGCAAACCCATAAAAGAGACGGAAAAGTTGTTAAGTTGTAAAAACCAAGGTCAAGTTCATTTTGAGTAGCAACAAAAATATAAACATGATGGTCGAGGTGGTGAATGAATCTTTGTCATCGTGGGATTTTTATAGGGATATATAAAAAATAATTTAATGGGATTGATAGAATTGAAGTGGAAACAACTACAAGGTTATATCCTAAAATTTCATCTCCTACTAAGGGGTTTGATAGCCTTTATTTTCTAATAATAAAAAATATGCAATTCAGATAATTGGATCAAGAGGGATGTCAGGTTTTATGTTGTTAAACTTGAAAATATGGTCTTCTTAGTTTGAATCGTGAAAAAATCCCTCAATCTAGACTATATAGGATAAATTGACAAGCATGTATTAGACTTTTGGTCCTTCAACATATTCATAGAAATATTAAATAACCTAAGGAATTTTCTTGACATAGATGATTGTTATCAAATGCTAAAGTCTCAATTGTTAGCTTGTATCCTACTAGAAGTGAATTTGAATGAGGGTTTAACCAAGGACATTCAAATTGAAGCTTAAAATATGTGGTATTCTCAAGCCTTATATTATGTGTAAATTCCCTTTGAATGTTCAATTTCATATCTATGTTCACATAGCCAATAAAATTGCTCTTAATGTTATAAAAAAACAAATGGAGAAAGAGATGTTCCAAAAATTTGGACCCTATAAGGAAATTGTCAACATGTAGAGTAAATATTCTGGGGGAAATGGTAGTGGAAGAAAAAATTGAGGGTAACTTGATATCGAAATAAAATCCATTATGTGTAAAAAAATCAAAAGAAGTACCTTCAAGTAATAATACCGTAAAAGGAATATAAATGGAATGTTTAACTTAAGCAATCACAAGAAGATGCGCGAGACATTTGCACACAAGACTAAGAAAGAGATAATGTTGATAAATCCATTTGTGATTTAGCTCCTTTAAATAAAATAAATTCAAACAATTATCTTTCCTGATCTATGAATACTAAAGATAAAATTGAAACCCTATTTTCTAACTAGTTATAAAGGTTGAGCATCTATAAGGATTTGTCATTTTAGGAATGCAGGAAATAATTGATTGTTAAATGGGATTTATGTCATGTTTTATATTTCTCTCCAAAATTTCAAGGGTTGTGTGTTATGAGACTAGGTTGTTAGATAGACCGATGGCCAATAAGGAGTGCACAAGGTGATTTTATCGTCAAACCCTCACGTTGTTGTGGAAACCTTTACAACGCATATAAGCCTAGATACAAATTGATATCTAGACCAAGTGTTTTGGATTTGAATGAAACATGTACTAAATAAGGGTTAAATTTTTATTTTATTAAACAAGGAACTAACTATAGAAAGGGAAGAAAATCACATATAACCTTTGAATAAGGGAAGCAAAAGATTGTTGTGGCGCTATTTTTATTAGGAGGGGTATAGATGAAAATCACTATCAATTACTTTGATATTTGATACACTATTAAATATAATAAGATATATAGAAATCCTTTCATTCTTGGTATTTCTACTAGGGAGGTTTAAAAGGATTAAGAAGTTTTAATTTTGTTGAACTTGATAAAACATGTCAAGGGGATTTACATTGTAGGAATAGATGCAAATGCTCCTTTTGATATCTCATTCAAAGTGTTTTCTTTATAGAGTAGAATAATATAGATAAATGAATAGAGTGATAAATTCAAAAGAACAATACCTTGCTGTAGTAAAAATAACCCCAAATACCAACACAGTGGTAGGAGAGCCATCGAGGAGAAGAAAAAATGAAGATATATGCAACCTCCAACTAGTTATAGAAATAATTGATCTGTTGTTTGAGAGGTTGGTTCTGTAGACGAAGTAGTGATTTTCCATTCTAGTTTATATAGTGTGCAAGTAGAGGATTTGATTAGTGGATAGGAAAATCTTAAAAACCAAGAGAATCCAATCCAAGAACCAGATTTCTCTACCCCTATTCAAGAATTAGTAATTTTTGGAAATAGAAGTTATTAAAGAATAAGTACTCTAAAAAAGGGGTTTCTCCATAAGGAGAAGGATCTAATGAAATCCCAATTTGATAGTTCGACAGAACACTTTAAATGAAAAAATTTCTGCTACTACCTCTTCAACTTTAAAAGCATGTCTAATGAAGACCCAAACACTCTACTCTTTTGGTTTATTATATTTTTTTCATAGTTATGACTACTCTTATGGTGTTCGGAAGCTTAAGTTATTTATTCATCATCTCAAAGAAGAAGAAATTAATTGGTTTATGGTACTTGCAGGAGATATTATCCAAACATGGGAAAAGAAGCACCAAGCATTCCCAAATTTATCAAGATTATTGAAAATCTAGAGACTTAAGAGTTCAACAATCTTCAAGATGACCCCAAAATACTATTAAATTTTAGAGGACCATGTTGAGAGATTTGTTATAATTTTTAGAGGTCAAATAAACATAAGTTGGATCCATACACTCTTTAAAATATTATTTTTCAAGGTATTCAAGATGATTGTATTGATATGTTAAATGTGATCGTAGCTAGAGATGTTCCCAATCATCCGATGAATATGTGATTTGTGTTGTCGATAATCAAGAGTTAATGAAAAACATGCTAAGGTTCCTAGAGATGCGACTAGAAAATTCAAAAAATTAACTAAAGGAGGAGCAACCTAAGCTTAAATGGGTACATAACACTTTATCCAACTCTAGTATGTATCATTTTTATTAAAATTGTTAAAAATATTCTTTATAATATTAATTTTTATTGTCTAAAATTATATAATATAAAATATGCCATAAATACGTCTCATTTGATTGAATAGAAATGGTGATTTTTTTTTGGAAATATTATTTTTTATTGTAATGTAGGTGGATGAGTCAACCACATGGTATTTAGTTAATGAAACCATGTCATAGCAACTTTGTTCATGGGACATTTAAGAATACCCCTAATTTCACTAGATATTGATAATTAACTACAAAAATCATTTTTTTGATCCCCCTCCCAATACATATGTCCAATTAAAAAACCCTTATTTTTATGATATATTCCTTATTCTCAATAAAAACCCCTTTTTATACCCACCAATACCTACAAACCCCCCATACCCTATTCCATGCCCCCTAATATCTACAATATATTGAACTTATTTTTCACAATTAAAACCCCCCTTTATGAATGAACATGATCAAATATTTCTCAACAAGGTGAATCCCCCGTGGAGTCAACCAATGGAAATAGTCTACCCATAAAAAACTAAAATACAAACCATTTCTAGGTAAAACTATGAGTTAACCAAATTCTATTTAAAATCAATCAAGTTCAACATGAGTTAGAAAATCAAAATTTCTAAACAATGGTGGTTTTATTTGTAGGTTAACCACCTGAAAATTGTAAATTGGATTAAATAATGAGTCCACTTTTCGAAGAGTAAAACATGCAAGTAAAATTATTTTCAATTTATAAATTGTTAAGGTGAGGGTGGATCGATTATTATAAGAGCCAAATTGATAATCCAACCACTAATTTGGAATCTAACTTCAATAATGAGTCCACTTTTCGAAGAGTAAAACATGCAAGTAAAATTATTTTCAATTTCTAAATTGTTAAGGTGAGGGTGGATCGATTATTATAAGAGCCAAATTGATAATCCAACCACTAATTTGGAATCTAACTTCCAAAAAAAATTTAGAATCAATCCACTAATCTATCCACTAATATGATGGGTAACTTAAAAATAAATGGACTCATGTTTTTGTCACGGGAAACAAAAAAAATCATGTATTGAATTCAAAGGGAGAATGTTTTTTTAATAAGGTTTTTTTGTTTTGTTTTAGGTTTCCTATGAACTTTGGTTGGATCACACTAGTCAAATATTATGTATTCCTTATTATTTGTTACCTTTGGCATTTATGACAAACTGGCCAAGTCAAGTTTGAGGTGTATTGATCCATATTCCATTTTCTAAGAAAATACACCATGAAAGATTTATTGTAAAAAAATCACCAATTTGTTTGATTTCCTCATAATTATGGTTGAAATTTGATTTGTTTTTAGATGTTTTTCACACAATGCTCCAAGTTTGAGGCATCTAGTTTGATAACAATGGTTATGAATTAAGTAATTTAAGAAATTATTCAAATTTAATGCTTTGTCATGTCCGCTCATAAATAATTCAAGGTTTAAGTTCCTAACCCAGTCAATCCCTTAGGTTGAGGAGAATAAAATTAAATGTCTTGGAATTAATTTTGAAATTTCAAAGTATTAATTAATTAAGAGATGTCAAATTTCAAAATAAAATTTGAAGAGGCATGTATTAGGAGATAAATTCATAAATTACTATTTTATTTCTGAAATAAAAAGAGACATAATCCTCAAGGGGGAATTGGAGGAAAGGTTGACTAAAAGATACCTTGCACAAGAAGGAAAGCCAAAAATAGTTGAAGATAGGAAAGTTGACAAAAAAAAGGAATAAAACAATTAAGGAAATAAAAAATGGGAAAGCATGGATAAAATCCTAAAGAAGGAAAATGAAGTAAACATAATAAAGAAGGATAAGGAAAAGAGCATAATAAAACATGAAAAATAAGAAAAGAAGGAAAAATCAATTGAAAGCAGAGAAAAAGAAGGAAAAGCTAAGCCATAAAAGAAAAAGTAGGGAAACAGAATGAAAAGCCAAAGAAGGAAGGAAAAATATTAAAGCATGAAAGGAATAAAACTATATCCATCCATGAGGGTGCATTAACCTCTCTGGCTTTCTCAACAAGAAATACCCAATCTATAAAGGAAGGTGTGTGCACCCCTATCCCATATTTTGAAAGTTTGTGAATTGAATTGAGAGCATTGTGCTTGTTGGAGTCTTTCTGGTTGAAGTAGGTTTACACTTCCATGTTCATCAACAAATACCAACATATCCTCTCAACAAAGTATAACTTTTTCAGTAACAACTACGACACAGATGAGATCTCATGTGAGATATCTATAGGGACTTCCAGAACCATGTTTTTGAAGTTATGGAAGGGGAGTTTCTTATCTCAGGATCATCATGCCACTCGATAGAAACCAAGGAATGAAATCATACATATACCAGGGAATATAGTATATTGATCTTCCAACACACATAGAAAGAATGTAAAATATATACATTTTAGCACACATTAATCAACATTCCATACTAGTATACAATTATATCCTGGATATAATTAAATAGGTTCATTCATGATAGACTTTCATTCATCATAGAAACAAATACACACGTTTAATGTGGAAACCCATACAGAAAAAACCACAAAGGCTCTCTCCATCTAACATGCGTGAGGTTTGAATGCCTTTGGTATGCGTGCATAGCTTGTAGACTCTTCTCTAGATCTTCTTTACAATCAAATAATTTTTTTCTCATCTCATGCTCTCAGGTTTTTGTCTCTCTCTCTTTTTCTCTCCTCTATATCTATTATCTCTATATTCCTTTTTGTATATCTATCGTTCGAACACATCTTGGATCGACTTTATATTACAATTCATATTTTACTTGTCGACTCCTTCTCAATTATCAGTCGACATGTTTTTCTACTCACCCAAACATCTTGTTATATTTAAATATAGGAATTATCAGCCTAGTTTACAATCATACATTATTCCCCAAATAGACTATTAGTCTAACTACTGCTTACCCAAAACTCTGTCGAACTACTTGTTTCAAATTGTTCTTCTCCTCTTTTGTCGCAGCTTCCTTCATCGCGGTATTTTCTTGCCTTGCGACTATCATCTTCATTTTTTCAAATAAAATCATATTTATCTTTTCCTAGGGCCAATAGCGTTGGAATATATTAAACCCACTCACAACTTAAGATAAAATAATTAATCATTATTTGATTAATTAATCACCCACTAGCTTAATTAGTTAGCATCCACTTGCACCTTAAAGTCAATACATGCCATCTATATCCTAGGAATGATTTATTTCCAATTCTGGGTTGATCTTGACCACCTTTTGACCATCCAGAATTAGTATACAAGACTTTACAGCAGATTCTGTTTTATTCTGCTTTTTCTACTTTTCCTGCTTTTCTATGGATAAGATAAAACCTAGTCAACTAGGAAACTGGGAGCTTTTTTTTCCAACCCATCCTCCATTAGTTTTTCTCCATTTTCTAGGATAATCATGTTATTTCCATCTCCTTGACAACTCACTCATGCTGTTTCCAACTCATGAGGTCCTTGATAGATTTGGTAAGTGCTTTAGCCACCTATGGGGGTTTGGTATATTTTGGTAAGTCAGCCTTTTTGAGCTTGATAAGTTGTTTCCATACAATTGGATTTTCCTATGAGGGATGTACTATTTATGTAAATTATTATTCATAATTATTCAATTGAAGGTTACACACCAATATTCATCTCTTCATTCATGTGATTCAGTCTCTTTTCTTCTCTCTACTTTTCCTATGTATGCTTGTGAGAATTCTTAGTAGCAAGATCTATTTCATGTGCTTCTTCTTAGCATCATTGCTGATAGCATTGATCTATTATTTATACATGATATTATAGCTACAAGGTTGATCAAGTTCTACAGAGTTGAGGAGCGCTTCTAGTCTCTTATCCCTCTCTAAAGAAGAGCTTGTCTAGCTTACAAGATTTTCTCCTAGTTTGTTTTGCAGGTTGCAGAGAGTATCTCTTAGAGCATATCAACAACTTCAATATGGATTCAAAATTTCCTCTACTATATCCTTTCAACTATGCTGATTGGAAGCCAAAGATGAGTGCATATTTGAAGAGGCAATGTCCCTTTGATGTCTCCATTGGTGCATTGAGTGAACCTGAGTCTTATGAAGAGAAGATTGATTGGCTAAATAATTGTGATAGAGATTATGGAATTATGTGTTTGGGAATGTCTCCAAATATATATCATCTCATAGATTCTGCTGAATTTCCATTTGAGCTTTGGAAAATTTTGGACAAAGCTTTTGGTTTGCAGGAAATTGAAGATGAAGCATGGAGCGAACCTAGCGTCTCCTCTTGTTCTATATCTCAAGATTTCTTGGCCTCTACATTCTCTGATGAAGTTGATAATGATGAATAACTTTCTCATACAGTTCATGTTGCTGCTACCCTCATTGATTCGAATGCTTCCTCCTTCAATGAAGATGCAAATATTGAAGAGCCATCTTTTTCTGTGTCTCTTGAAGGTGTTTTTTCTTTTTGTGATACTATTGATGAAAAAGAAGTAACATATGAAGCTGCTGCTGATATTGATTATGATCCTATAACCCATTTATTGTTCTCTCAATCTCCTATCTTATATTCTGAGATCTATGTACTAGATTCTTTACACCTCTTGCATACCTCTCTCATTGATGGTGTGCAACCCGGTGACTTACAGGATGTTTGCTTAGCCACATCAAGCCTTATTTGTGTCATAACACTTACCTTAATTGATATCATGTGCTTCAGAATATCCTCCTTTGTTCTTGGCATCAATACTCAGATCCTTCTTGAATATTGTGAACATCTCATTCTTTCCTCCTTTCATACAGAGGATTCATTACCAGTGTATTCCCATGAGTCTATTGATATGCTTATATGTGATCCTTTGGGTTCTGATGTAGAAGCATATTTGCAGGTTGATACACATATAATGCCACCATACATACCATCTACCATACCTCTGAATAATCCAAATACTATACAAATCCCAAGCTCACTAGTTGATTCCTCATTGGTCTCTTATGCAGTGATATTTATATTACATGATTTGAAGTCTTTCCTAACTTTCAGTGGCTGGTTATCCATGAACTTAGTCATATATGGATTGATATTAAACATGTTTGGATCTGTTCTAAACACTTATGGTTCAGATCTTATGCCCATCCATCATTCATATTTTTACACCTATCAGTTTTCCCTAGTTCCTCATAATTTTCCTAGTCTAGCCCTATATCCTCATGGAGCCATTGAAGCCTTTGTCCTTGCTGTTCCAAATGATAATATTTCTGATATATCAGAGTTTTATCAGCCTCATATCATATCTATATATGTGCTACATCATATTGGAAGATTGACATGTGATCCACATCACAATTTTGCAGCTATTCAGGGAATTGGGTGTGACATAAATTGGCTTATTTTTTGTACTCTTTAGGAAGGAGTATGCACATATCTCTTTTCCATTTAAGATTATGTTTGTAGATCAGAGTTTGACAGCATAAAGAAGCATTCATATAATTCTCCTACTTCATCATATGATGAGATACAAGGAGTCTCTCCTCTTCCTTCTTGCAGGTTCTACACTCAAGCACATGATCATGGAGTTCATGATTTTTTCAACAAGTCTCCCATCCAGAAGTAGTTCACTCAGCTGACTCAAGTGAAGATAATGATATGTTGAAGACATATTATTCAAATTTTGTGCCTTTTCCTATCTTGAGGGAGGATTTTCCCCATGTGGTTATGCCTTTTTCCTCACTTTTTTGGACATAATAATTGTTAAAGGGTGACCATAGCCTTGTTGTTGGGCCCTATATGCATCCATATGCATCTATATTTTTTGTCATACCATCATAAAGTTAGAATTATAGGGGGTGTTGGAATATATTAAACCCACTCACAACTTAGGATAAAATAATTAATCACTATTTGATTAATTATTCACCCACTAGCTTAATTAGTTGGCATCCACTTGCACCTTAAACTCAATACATGCCATATATATCCTAGGAATGATTTATTTCCAATTCTGGGTTGATCTTGACCACCTTTTGACCATCCAGAATTAGTATATAGGACTTTACAGCAGATTCTACTTTATTCTGCTTTTTTTGTTTTTCCTGCTTTTCTATGGATAAGATAAAAGCTAGTCAACTAGGAAACTGGGAGCTTTTGTTTCCAACCCATCCTCCATTAGTTTTTCTCCATTTTCTAAGATTAGCATGTTATTTCCATCTCCTTAACAACTCACTCATTATTTTTCCAACTCATGAGGTCCTTGATAGATTTGGTAAGTGCTTTAGCCACCTATGGGGGTTTGCTATATTTTGGTAAGTCAGCCTTTTTGAGCTTTATGAGTTGTTTCCATACAATTCTATTTTCCTACGAGGGATGTACTATTTATGTACACTATTATTCATAATTATTCAATGGAAGGATACACACCAATATTCATCTCTTCATTCATGTGATTCAATCTGTTTTCTTCTCTCTACTTTTCCTGTGTATGCTTGTGAGAATTCTTAGTAGCAATATCTATTTCTTGTGATTCTTCTTAGCATCATTGCTGATAGAATTGATCTATTATTTTGACAAATAGGACCCCAACACTCACATGTGGCTCATCCAAAGCCACTTTAGTCTGAAATGTTTGTTGGGTAAATTTTACTCTTAAACTTCTAACAAGTTTTCATTATTTCGTTGGCTTCTTGTTACACTTATTCCTGTACTTTCTGCAATTTTTCCATGAGTTTGGAATTGATATCTTCCAAAGTTTCTACTTTTGTCACACTTTTCATGGACTGGGTGGACTATTCATGTATCCTTATTTGCTTAAGTTTGTAGTGCTGCTACATGATCTGTTCGTTGTTGTTGTTGTGTGCATAGTATAGCTATTTTCTATTGTAATATTTTAAAATTGGTATCCTTACTCATCCTTTCCATTTTTGGGAATTTCTTCAATTCATTATTCAGTTTATTAAAATTTTCTTCAATAGTATGAAGTTTATCTTTTACATGTTCTACCTTTGTATCATACATCAAGGATTCCCATGACGGAGAAACATTTTCAAATGATTTGTCATAAAGTTCCTCAACCTCCTCAATTCATTGCACAATTTGAGTCATTTCCTTCTGTCAAGATTCCAATACCTCATGGGTTGTACTAGGAGTCATATTTTTTTTCAAATATGGGATCGTTTGTGAAGGCTTCTAGATACATTTCCAAGACAGAAAATTATATATTCTAGGAGAATCTCACTTGTAATTCATGCATCAGAGAAGTCATTGCAAGTAATTACTAAAACCTGCTCCAATATCTCTTTGTCATCCTGCTAAGTTTTTTCTTTCAACTCTATATCCTTCACTTTGTTCTTCAATGATGTCATGGTATTTTTGGAGTTCTTCAGTTGTCCAAACACCACAACCTCTCTTGTATTCATCTCCTCTATTACATTCTATTGAACAGTATGTAGTAGATACATCAACACTATAGAAAAATCAAGACTCATGACCAATATCCTTGATAATGGTTTTATATTATGGCGTACCTAAGTCAAATTCCTTGGAAATGAATTGAATCTTTCTATGTGACGTCATCAAAATTACATCGATAGATCGCTCGTGATATGTACATGCTCCATCCCATGACACAACCAAATATGGTTCTCGGTCGACTATTCCTCTTTCTTACTTTACAACAACAGAAAGAGTCTGCAATAAATTCATAATGTTATTGACCAATTCAGTCTACCTTTCATCAATATTTTTACAAATTTCATTTTCCACTTCTTCCATTCAATATGATATGTGATTACAACCATCATTTGTAAGACCAACAATTCCATATTTTCTATCGGAATTTATCTTCTTATGACTCTTTTTATATTTTTTAGATCTTTTTATCTTGTCCCCCAATTCTGGATCCGTCAAGGTATCACTAGACACTTATTTTTATTCATATGGAAAACTTCTTGGGATCTCTTTTCCTGGTGGATGTCCTTGCCGATATCCTTCCTGATTTCCATTATGATTTCATGATGTTCCATCCTATTGTGGCTCAATTTATGCAGAGAGTTGATCATCTGCGACAGGTTGTTTCCATTCTTTGATCGAGTATGGAAAAATCATTTCAATAGCTTTCACGAATAGATGAAACTGTGCATCCAACCATTTCTTCTGAAGGTCTTGTCATGGATGTAGTAATATATGATGAGCTCCAACCAAAAATATTATAATGTTATGGAACCATTGTATGGTCTCCTCAATAATTCTTGAATGTTTTCTAATATAATACTTTGGCACCTCACCTTGTAAATAAAATTCAATGTTGTTATCCCATTTCTATTATGGATTTTCCTTATCATACTAGAGATTCTAGTATCATGCTCCTTAATATAATATAAGTACATAAACCCCTTGGTAGTCAAATGACTCTTCCCATGCACCAAATGAAATCAAAATTAAAATCCTTGAGTATTTTAAAGGATTACCCCTTTATTGCACATTGGTGGCATATGCTACTGATTCATTCAACAAATAAGTCTACAAGTTCATCTAGATGCCCACAACACACTGATCTTCTGCATCAATTGTTCTGGAGGTACGCTAGTTTGGTTGCATCTTCCTTAGCATATTTCTTGTCGAAACTTTTGTGTCGAACCAAACAAAAATGACATTGATAGAGGAAATGGAAAATCCTCTCTTATCTCTAGATAAATTATTTTTTTCCTTCATCCTATTGGTAAGGGTTGTATACTGGTCCTTTCTAGGGAACATGAGTGTTGGTTCAACCCTTGCAAGAGGAATTCCTATCATTGATGCTATTAAGTGGATAGCTACTAATATTTTGTTTATCTATCCATAGACATCCTCCATGAAAACATACAAACAATTGCTTCACACATGTATTTAATTTTGTAGTGTGATTAAAATGTGACATATGCATCAGCAAAAATAATCTAGATTTATACGATCCTCTAGACCTCTTGATTGGGACCAAGTGGATAGGTCCATATTTAGTCTCTCGGATAGTGGTCATATACCACGACATCTCGAGCTCACAGAACTTTCACATATCATGGTCTATGAATGCCATCTTCTTCAAGTTTGGAAAAAATCCTATTGCCACATGGACTACTTTTGGTATGGATGAATTTACCAACTAATATTTGACATTCTTACCAAGAGTGACTTTATGTGCCTCATCTGACCTTAGTGGAACATAACCATGAAATAGGGTTTTTGACCCTTATCGTGATGCTTTAGTGTAATGGGGATATTTTGTACTTTGTTTATGAGTAGTTATGCTGCCAATTCGTTTCCTTCTTGATGTTCTCACCATTTCTACTCGTGAAACAACTTCTAGAGGATCTTGAATAATAGCCATTGAGTGAGGAACCTCCATGCCAACTGAGTGGACAGTACTGGTAATCAACAAAGAAATATCCATAGTAGACAGATAGCTTTGTCTTCAAATTAGTTGTAGATGGATAGATCGACTCTAGGATCTAGTAAGTTTGGTGCAAATGAATGAACATACTTCACCACAAAGATGAAATATGGTTTACACATTCCATAAGTTGTTTTTTTACATGTGTCTACAATAAATGGAAAAGGTGGAGGTTAATTATGTTATATGAAGCAATCTTTCCATTAATCACAATGAAAACTGTTAGGATTATTAATCCTTCCTTGTCCAATTTGGTCATATGTCTAAATTAGGAGTCATGTCTAAATCGGGAGTCCATCCAGTCTATTTTAAGTCACTGTAACCATTGGGTCCACTTGGCCTAATTAAGGCACATTGTCTAGTTACTAAAGTGTGGGGAGCACTAATTGAGGCCTAATGGCACTGATTTCACTTGCATCCATTAGTTTAGGAACCTCCTAGATCAATCCATACAATTTAGGAGCCACTCAAAGTACCAATACCAACCCAGGTCAGTTGAGCTGAGTTGGTGACTAGTCAAGCTCAGTTAGGAGTTAGTTACATTCAGCTATAGTCCTCTACATTTAGTTAGTGCTAGGTTTGCATGGATGCATGCAGGAGAGGCACATCCATCACCTACCATATTCAGTTAATCTTAGTTAACACTGAATTAGACACTTGAGTTGTGATTTAGAACTTCGATGAACTCCGTTAATGATTTAGACAAGGTCAGTTAACCATTCAGGTAAGTAGAGTCTAATCAATTCGAATTTACTCACATTAATTCAAATTTCTTGTGGCTATTTAGCCATTGTACTTCATTTTAATTATTATCTAATTACTTTTGATTAATCAAATCATTAAAAGTTGCAAGCCATTTTTGCACTATTTCATTTTTCAATTATTGATTAAATTGTGTGATCTATTCTTATGAGTTGTGTGTTGATCCATATATCTATGTGCTTAATTTAATATGGTATTAGTGCCTCAGTAGGAAAAGTCACTTCTCCTACTATAGATCCATACTTGGATCATTTTTTGAAGCAAAATTTCTCCTTCCAGTACTGTACCAGAAGTGGAGAATTTACCACTTAATATCCCCAGTTAAGGAATTGTTGATCAAGCTTGCTTGATAAACTATGCTGGGTGTGAAGGAAATTCCAAAAGTGCAAACTGTCGACTTTAATTTGTCTGTTTGATTGTGTGATTTACAGGTTTATCATTCCTCTTCATTGCATTCACTATAAGAAGCCAAGTCTCCTTCATAGCATTCACCACAATAGCTCAGTCTTCTCTACTGCATTCTAGATGGCCCCTCCAATGGAGCTCCTCACTCATTTCAACTATCACCAGTGGAAGGAGGATATGGATATGCATCTATGCTCCAAAAGACTCTTCAGACTCACAATGGAAGTAGAAAAACAGCCAATTCATTATGTTGACAAAGAAAAGTATTTGAATAGGCTTGATGAAGCCTATGGATTCTAGTGCCTCTCAATATCTCAAGATATTCTCTTCCATATCAAAGCTTTGAATACTCCCAAGGAGTTTTAGGATAAGATTTCCTCCTTATTTGACAAGCAGGATGATCTGAGGGTCTATCAGCTAGAGAATCATATGATCTCTCTCCATCCAGTCAATTTTGAAACACTCAATGACTTCTTCACAAAATTCAAGAATGTAGTGTTCCAATTGAAGTTGTGCAAGTTACAGAAGGAGGATGATCAACTCATCCTTTCCATTCTCTCTAATATTGGTGCAAACTATTTAGTCTTTGTATCAAGATTTCATTCTCTGAAGCTCTCTACTCCAAACCGGAAGATGCCTACTCTTGACTCTTTCATTGAATCTCTTAATCAGGAGCATGACAAATTGATCCAAATGGGAATCATTCAATCTTTCAGAGATCAATCACTTGTTGTAGGAGGACCTAAGGTAGTGAATGGTAAAGGGAAGAAAAAGGATGAGTCTCCTATAGAGAAAGAGCAATCAAAAGAGTCTTTAATTTCGAAGAGAAGCAAGACTAATGGAAAAGGAAAGACACTCTATTGTTATGGTGGAAAGGGATTTCATCCATAAAGCACCTATATGAGAATAACAATAGATGAGAGGGATCTTCTTCCAAAGAAGCATAACATTATTGTACCTTCTAGCACAAGGAAGGATGACAAGAAGGAAGAAACTGAAGAATATGAAGAGACATTGCATGCATTGAAGGCTAGATACTCTATAAAACATGCATTCCTCATTGATTCTGGAGCTTCCAATCATATGGTTGCATCCAGAGAATCATTCTATTCCTTGTAGTCTTTTGATGGTACTAGTATTTAGATGGGGAATATCAGTAAAGTTCAATCCAAAGGGAAGGGATCTATCAAGATTGAACATGGAAAGTTCAAATATGTGCTTTATGTTGCCTCCCTAGCTACAAACATGTTATCTATATACCATATGAATCCTACTGGCTCTCCAAAGTGAGTCATTTTTTGGTCTTGACTCAGTGGAGATCACAAATATCTCTACTGGGAACATCATAAAAAAGGGTGTTGTAAATCATGCCTCCAAGGCATATGAGTTCTCACACTTCATGCCATTTTCAGAACTAGTGGAATCTCAACAACCACTTTGAAGGGAAGGTAAAAAAATTCCATTTACATCTTTTGTAGTTTCCACTATTTTTGCAGATCCAACTATATTAGTTTATGAGATTGATATTCAGGGTGATTCAGATCCAGAGCCAGTCCCTTCTTCCAAATCGAAAGCTAGGAAGATGACTGGAAATCCACTCGACACTTAGAAGGGAAATACCATTGCGCTATGTCATGCAATATTACCTCCTTCAGAGAGATGCAATAGAATCCCTGTAATATGCTACATGGAAAGGGCTTAGTCTCACTACATTCAGAAGAATAGAGCTGATCATACGCCTCTTCATCTAGCAAGAGACAAAGGTTACATTTGTCCTTCCTTCCACCATCATTTTGGGAGAATATGGAGAATTATACATGCCATACCATAGGATACCTGTACATAGAACATCATGCATGCTACTTCACTACATCACAGAGATTGCAACAATGCATTTTCAATTTTTTCAAACTTGAATCCTGATTCTATCTGTTTAGTTAGAAGGGCGGATTTTTCCCATGTGGTTTTTCCCCAGCTCCTTATATTGAGCAGTTACTTTACTTTAATTGATGTAATGGGTGACCTATAATCTTAGTTACCAGGGCCCACAGATTTTCCAAGTTAGAATTTAGGGGGTGTGTTAGGATTATTAATCCTCCCTTGTCCAATTTGGTCCTATTTCTAAATTAGGAGTCATGTCTAAATCAGGAGTCCATCTAGTTTATTTTTAGCCACTAGCACCATTGGGTCCACTTGGCCTAATTGGGGAACATGTTCCAATTACTAAAGCATGGGGAACACTAATTGAGGCTTACTGCCACTGATTTCACTTGCATGCATAAGTTTAAGAGCCTCCTAGATCAATCCCTACAATTTAGGAGTCACTAGGAGTTTCGATACCAACCCGAGTAAGTTGAGTTGAGTTGGTGACTAGTCAAGCTTAGTTAGGAGTTAGTTACATTCAGTTATAGTCATCTACATTCAGTTAGCGCTAGGTTTGCATGGATTCATGCAAGAGAGGTGCATTACTCACCTACCACAGTGAGTTAAGGTTAGTTAACACTAAATTAGACACTTGAGTTGTGATTTAGAACTCCGATGAACTCCAATAATGATTTAGATAAGGTCATTTAACCATTCAGTCCTTGAATAATGATTTAGACAAGGCCAGTTAACCATTCAATCAAGTAGAGTGTAATCAATTCAAATTTCTTCACATGAATTCGAATTGCTTGTGGCTATTTAGCCATTGTACTTCTTTGTAATGATTATCTAATTACTTTTGATTAATGAAAGCATTCACATTTTCAAGCCATTTGTCCACTGTTTCATTTTTCAATTACTGAGTAAATTATGCGATCTATTCTTGTGAGTTGTGTGTTTCATAGATCTATAGATCTATGTGCTCAATTTAATAAAAACCACCGATCAAACCATCACTTCACTTGTTAGTACAACATGTATTTATTGTGCATTAATGGAATATGTGACCAAAATGCATGGCACAAAAAACTCACATTACCTCAAATTAATTGTTATTCAACTATCACTTGCGACAAAAATTCATTGTGTGACATGAATATACACTTGTGACAAAATCATAAACTTGCGACACAAACTAATATTGTGACATAGTACTAAAATTGCAACCTAGTACTAGAATTGTGAGTTTTTTTTCTTATTTTTACCTTCCTTTTCTTTTCAATCAACCAAAGTGCAGTTATCCTAATAAGTATTTATCTAACTTCAATTTACCAACCCCTTGAAGGGTGTGCCATATAACTTACGTAATTGGACTACACCTCCTTTAGTTATATGAATGATAAAATATGGTCCTAGTAAATGTGTTTGAAACTTTACAAGATGCTTGAATAATTCATTGTCATATAATAGGACAGGACCTCCGATCTGGAACTACTTAAACTTAATGTGATGGTTGTGCCAATATTTTTCTCTCTCCTTATCAACATGCTGATGATAGCTTGAAACAAAATGATCTTCTTCTAACTGTACCAGCTACAATAATAATTTCTCTATAGAACCAATATCGATCATATTTGTAATCATAGCTATCCTAATACTAGGTACCATATATTCTAAAGGCATGCAAACTTCTTGTCCATAAACCAATCTAAACAGAGGTTGTCAAGTTCACTTTTTACATGTTGTATGATAAGCCCATAATACCACATGTATATTCTAATCCCAATCATTCCTTTGAACATTACATAATGTTTTCAATGCATTCTCCAAGACCTTATTGAATGCTTCAACAACACCATTCGCTTATGGATTATATGGTGCTTTCTTTCTGTGCTGAATCTGAAATTTCTTAGTTATTTTGTGAAGCAATTGATTCACAAAATGTGTACCTTGATTGCTTACCAAAATATGTGGACATCCAAATCAGGTCGAAACATGGTCAAATAAAAATACTGCACTAGTCGCAGAAATGAAATCCTTTCCTGTTGCTTCTTCAACCCATCTAGTTAAGTAGTCTATCATAGTGATTATGTAACATGAAATGACCCATTTTATTGGTGGGTTAATGGGACCCTAAAAGTCAACCATCCATTTATCAAATTCTTGGAAAGTCACTTGTGGTACCGGTGGCATCACATATCATCGTGATGGTTTTTCAGTTCTTTGACAAATATCACATCTCTAACAATAATATCAAGTTTCTATGTGAATAGTAGGCCACCACAAGCCTTCTTGTAACAACTTGTGCATTGTCACTTTTCTTGCATAGTTACCTCCTACGATACCAGCATGTGATTCATTTAATAAAAATGGTTTCTCATGTTCCAAAACACAGTGATGAAGTATTTCATTTGGTCCCATCATTTATAGTTTCCCCATGATCAGCTGGAAATATGTATGTCTTACAATTAATTGCTATTTTGTGATGTAGTAAATACTTCTGGTGCATATCATGTAGTTAAAATATGTATAATATATTTGTAGTGATCACCAATAAACTTAAACGCAAATAGTTGTGTGTCGGGAAGATTATTGTTGAGACTTATATGCTCTTCTCCACTTTATAACCTTGACAGATGGTCTGGTTTTGAATTTGGTCAACCCAATTTGACAATAATCTCAAAGTGAAATTCTTGAAATAGAATAACCCATTAAGAGATATCTCCCCCCCCAAACCATGGCTTATTAACCATATACTCCAATGCATAATAGTTTGTATACATTTTGAAGTGTCCTACCAGTGGATAACATTGAAAATTTTGGAGAGAATATACCATAGTAGGTACTTCTCTTTTGGTAGTAGTATAATTATTTTTTAACATCAACAATTTTCTTCTGAAAAATGCAATAGGGTGATCAATAGAACCATCTCTTGGCTATGTAAGCACAACGCCAAGCGTGACAAATGACACATTAACGTGTGCATGAAATTATTTTTTCCAGTATGGAAATATGAATATAGGTGTTTTAACCATCCTATTTTTCATAACATACAAACTCTATTAACATTGCTAATTCCATTGGAACTTGACATCTTTCTTCAACAATTTTTCCATAGGAGTTTTAACCTCTTCATATCCTCTAATGACATTTCTATAATACCCCATTTGTCCCAAGGTAGTTCTCAACTTTTTTAGAGTCGATGATGGATGTAGGTTGAAAATAATCATGATCTTGGAAAGATCCATCAATATTCCATCTCAACAAACCACATGATCCAACAAGATTCCAAAAGGGGCACAAAAATGCAATTCTTTATATCAAGGGGAATCTGGAATTGTCTACACTAGTAGAACATCATTCTAAGACTCCTAATGTGATATTTTACTAGTCCATATACTGTCAATTCATCAAATTGTACATCAAGAAATTTGTGGATGAAATGTTTAAAAGAAGATATGACTATTCTATAAAAAATAGTAGGAGCATCCTTAACTCCCAAGGGCATTACCGTATACTAGAAGCATCCCCATTCTATCTCAAAGGTTGCTTTGTACTGATATTCCTTTGCAATCTTGATAATATGGTAACCAAAGAATTCATTAATAAATGATATACTTGTAGAACTCAGATACTCTCAAACACTTCATCTATAAATGGGATAAAAAATGGATCATGCAGGAAGGCATCATTCAAGTTCCTCAGGTCGACACATATACGAACTTCACCAGTTTTTGTGTCTTGCACTACCATAGGAACAATCCATTTTCATTTGTTGACACATTCTATATGTTATATTTTTATCATTTAATCAATATGATCTAGGACCTTATCTGAGAGAATAACATGCACAACCATAATCACAAGAGATAAGAGACACAAAGAGTTTTCCTCGGGGAAACCATAAAGCAGAAAAACCCACAACTTCCTCACAGTTAGAATGAGAACCAATAGAAAAATTAAAACCTAAAAACACAAAGATGATCTCCGACAATTGTTCTCTCTCTCACTTGTGCGAGCTCCTCTTCTCTCACTCATGCTCTACAGTTAAGTGAGTGTGTGTTACAAATAGAGAGTCTCACTCTTTATTTGTACTAGTTTTCCACTTGACTATTACTTACCAGGGCCGACCTCACTAGGAGAGTCTAATAACCCTAGCACCCCTCAACTGTGGGGACTATTGCCCGGACTTAGAATGGAGTGCTATACTAAAATCAATTGTGGGGACTATTTCCCCGACTTACAATGGAGGGTTAATATCAATGACTTTACATGACTTTATTATATGAATGATGCTCCCACTTGGAGGGACATCGAGGTACAATGAAATACAATATAAGATATACAAGTTAATACATTCCAAAGTTACAAATACATCAATACTTCCTCTTAACTAGGAAGGTATTCTCTTGACACATTTCATCAACACAAGTCTTCATCACTTGATCAACATCAAAGCTGGATCACCATCATCATCACTACTCCCGCTATCTCGAGAAAATGGTGCTATCTCTCAATTCTACTCATCATAGTAAGTTCTACAGAGCCAACCCTTTTTCATGTTGGTTGTAGGCCTAGACTGCATGTAGGTATTCTTCTTTATCTCTTATATCATCGGCATGGTAGGAAACACCTACTACAATCTGAGAAAGGCTCCAACACTTACATCCACTAACATGGTAGGACACACCTATTACCATCTAAGGAAAGGCCCCAACACTTACATCCATTGGCATGGTAGGACACACCTACTACCATCAAGGGAAAGGCTCTGCACTTACATCCATTGGCATGGCAGGACACACCAACTATCATCTAGGGAAAGGCTCTACACTTACATCCACCAGCATGGTAGGAAACACCTAATACCATCTGGGGAAAGGCTCAACACTTACATCTTACCATGGGAGGAACCAATCCTGCCACCATGTCAAAAAGTAACAACACTTATATATGACCATGGGAGGAACCAATCCTACCACAATGTGAGGAAGGCACAACACTTACATATGAACATGGGAGGAACCAATCCTACCACCATGTCAAAAAGGAACAACACTTGCATCTAACCATGGGAGGAGCCAATCCTACCACCATGTCAGAAAGGAACACTGACTCATCATTTCCCCTAGGAAGGAAGCTTTATCTAGAGAACACCAAGATTCTCCCTGAAGTACTCAAAGTTCACTCTGGATAATGGCTTGGTCAACACATCAGCTATATGTTCATCTATCGCAACATACTAGAGCTTCACTGCTCCTCTTTGCACCATATCCCTGATATAGTGATATTTGTTCTCGATATGCTTCGACTTGTCATGGAACACTAGGTTCTCTAAAAACTTCACATAACTCTAGTTGTCACAATATATGCAAGTAGCATCCAAGTGGAGATCAAACAAATCAAATAGTATCTTCCTTAGCCACACTACCTCACAACTAGTTGAAAAAGACGTGACATACTCTTCTTTGGCTGTACTTAGTGCCATCCAGGACTACTTCCTACTAAATCAAGAGATCACACCCGATCCCACACTAAAGGATCACCCCGAAGTGCTCTTCCTATCAATGGCAATTCCTACCCAATCAGAATCAAAACAACCTTCTAGGTTAATATTTTGATTCACCTCATACTTTATCCCATAATCAACTGTACCCTTTAGGTACCTCAGAATATGCTTTGCAGCAATCAAGCGAACATGTCTCGCATCCATCAAGAACTGGTTCAATGTGCTCACAACAAATCAAATATCTGGTCTCATATTCGTTAGGTACATCAAGGACCCAATCCTGTGACGATATATCACAGAATTAATCGAATCTAATGAAGCATCACCAATAGCTTCAGGCTTGATTCCAGTCCATCATCCCGAACCTCTTCAGGATCTTTACTACATAATTCCCTTGTCCAAGGGATATTTCATCCATACTCTACCACACCTCCATTCCTAGAAATTAGTGCATCATCCCCAAGTCCTTTCACTCAAACTTGGTAGGAATTCTCCTTCTTGCATTTTTAATGAGTTCCTCTTTTCCTATTAGGAACATGTCATCAACATATAACAAGAGCATCGCGGGTCTTCCCCCTTCAACATTGGAGAAAAGGTTGGAGTTTGCTTTACTCTTAGTAAAGCATAGAGCCATCAGTAAGCTATCCATCCCGTCGTATCATTTCGAATCTCATGATCTTCTGTAGTCACTCCCTCTGAAGCGGAGCATTATTCTTCCTCTGCCTTTTGTACTCTATGCATTGAAACATTTTATACTAGAGTGACAAGTAGCTTCCTCTGCTACTAATATACTATGTATCCATCTATGGTCATGTTGGTAGTCAACAAAAACCCTCTCATTTTTTCTATTATGCTGAAAAAAATGACCAGTTCTCTTCTATGACTTATTTTAAAAGATTATATAAGAGTGCCTTCAGAATCTTCGATTCTAAAGGTACTCTCAATTTCAGAAGAGTTAAGAGTCATATTTGAAATTTATCAAATACTTTCATAAATTTGATAAATTGGCAGCTGTTATTCTTGTAAATTTTATATATAATCAATTTTTGTCATTATTAATTCATTTGATTATATATATGGATTTAGGAGATTCAAGGTATAGTATGCTAATTAGTTTTTCGAATTAAAATGAAAACACATTTTGAACATGTTTAAAAATTTGGTTTTGATAAGGTATTTATTATCATAAGTTTTTGTAATTTTTATAATTAGGGTTGATTTTTTAATTGGAATATTTTATATTAACCCTAAAGTTTAGATTTTACATATAACTTGATATTTTAATATCATGTCATTTCTTTGTGAAAAGTGTACATATGTTGCACGAAATAGCTAGAGTTCAGTCATATGTATATCATTTCTAAATTTCCATTTAATATAATCATAATAGTTGAATTTTGAGTTATTGTTAGTTATTTATAAGCTTTTCATCTAATCATATCTTGTATTTGGTCATAGGTAATTGGGATTTCATGAATTCATTCAAAACTATATTTTTGAATCAATTAGATGTATATATATGGTTTTGAATGGTTTAATTTTTATCTAGAGTTAATATTGCTAATTAGTTGTAATTACGAAACCCTAGGAGACATTATGGATTGTTATGATGACTTCACATCATCTCCTTCATGAGCACGATTTTCCTCCATGTGTAATTCTTGATTATTATCAATTGGCAGTCATGTTTATGGTACAGGATACAAATGGTTGAATTGATACCATCTGTTTATAGGGATTTTAATGATAATGATATTTTCAAATCACTGCATAAAGATTAAGGTCATATTGACATTTGGTTTTGGTTTTAATTGTATGACACCTATCAATTTAACTGACATTTGTTGGTTTAATGATGGAATCGTGTCATTGAAATTCAATTTCATAATGACTGATAGCCATTACCATTTATGGTGCCTGTACGAAGCTATCATTCCAGTCTGCATATTATCAATGCTTCATTTTTTGTATCATATGGTTATCAAACCCTGAGTTGAATTATTTTTAAATGTCAAAAGTTCAGTTAGAATTGGAAGTGTTAATATAATGTTTTCTGAGGATTCGGTTAGTCATGACTAGTTTATTCATTACTCATAGCACAAAATGCTATAATTTGTTCTCATTATTTCAAAATTTGGTTAACATGGCCAAAATTTGGGTTCTCGTTCTTATCACGTATGAATAATTGGATATTTGACATTTCACATAATTCCTTTCACTTGGATACCTATTCCTTCGATTTTCACAACCACGTTCGTTTCAAACCAAAACCATAGTTGTAGTGAGGAGACAATAGCTCCTCTTAGCCGATTCGAGATTTCAGGGCCTGAGCTGGTGGAAGCTGATGAGAAAGTCACTGTATTATTCGAAAAAATAGGATGGGGTTCATTTTTCAGATGTTTAGTGGTCTTAATGCAAAAGTTACAAAAAAAATCGCTATGAGCTTGAGTGATAATGTAGCTCAAATTGGGTGTTTTAAATTTATAATTGATGAGGATAAGAATGCAGAAGCAACAAAGATTCCTCAGACCGAAGAACGTTGGTTTAAAGGAGGAAAGGTCGATAAGAAAAGGTGTAGGTCATTACTGTTACCCTTACCCTCTAATGCAAAGTTAAAAGTCGGGGTTTCAATTAAATTCTTAAAACCAGAATGACGAGCATCTTATGAAATCCTAGTCAGGTATATCTCTTGTGATGACCATCTCTCTCATCTTCATTATTACCATCTGCGATTATTATTAGCGCTGGAGGGATGTAAGCTTAATATTCCTTTTCACTTACTTCAAAGCTTGAAGAAAATGGCACATTCAGTGCAAAGTACTATATGCAACCCTGATAGGAGCTTGTTCCACCATGGTTTGATTAAAATTCTAATCCAGCATCAGTTATCTCTTAGCTGTAGATCCTAGGATGAATTCTTGGTTGAAAATAAGCTAGGGTCAACACAATATTGGCCAAATCCTCCTAAAACTCGTAGGAAGCGTAAAGATCCATTAAAATATGAGATGGATGATATTCATAAGGCTGAGCCAGGGGATAGTAAATTACAGGAAGCAAGTTCACCTATAGATACTAGTATTAGTAATGATGGTACCAATAAGGTCGATCCCTTTGATGCTGAAACAAATATGGATCAATATTTATTTGCTAAACATTTCAGCAACTCTTTAAAGGTGGATGGTAAATTGATGGATGATGACAAAATTGATTCTGTTACTCATGAATTCATCTCTGATGTATGCACTCCTAAAAATGCTTGTGATGATTCTACATGAAAGCTTGAACAATTAGCACAAGTTTGTTGTGATACGATAAGTTTTGAGCCAAAGGGATCTTTGTCTGTTCATTCACGAAGGTTCACTCAAATCATGACTACAACACCTTCAGTCTCCATTCCTGTAAATATTCAGCAGAATACTCAGCCAATTGTTGTTCTACTTGAGGATGATGTTTTGTCTTTGATTCCTGAGACAACGCATATGAATGAACCTATTACCATAGTGGAAAATATTGAAAATTCGTTGGCAAAAAATATTACTGATCCAAGGAAGTGTGAAATAGCACCATCATGTATGGATGCTTGTGGATCTAGCCCTGATCCATCATGTATGAGCATTTCGTTACCCGTTCAGGATGTAAATAATCTTGATTTTTCTCATTCTAATGATACACTTCGTGATTAGGATGAAGAACCTCTTCAACAGGTACTTGATCGATTTTTTGAAACCAAAATCACAGACTTAAAAATGAATTAAAAGAATGTCAAGCAGATGCAACCTTAAAAGATGAAGAAAATAAAACATTCACGGAAGAATTACTAAATTGGGTTAATAGATGGAAGGACATGACCCTGAAGAATAATCGATACAAGGAAGCCAAGAAATCAATGATAAACACTAACCAACACTTTCTTGAGCAAGTAGATCGACATAAGCTGATAATTATTAGGCTCAAAGCTAAACTTTCTGAAGCAAGAAGAGTAATCAGTTTATAAAATAGAACTTGATGTCATTTCTCTTTTGGTTATGTGGTTTATTTCTCTTTTTGACAGGTAATAAATGTTTTAATGCGCACACCTCCAAAATCATAGATTTTGCAAGCATGCATATAATTTGTTTTGCTTTATTTTATTTTCTGTTAACATGATTTTAATAAGAATTTTATTTCATATGTTACAGGTGTACATGTTATCGTTATGCTATAAAGAATATATGTTGTTTTTGTTCACAGTTGACATTTGTTGGTGCTTCTAGAAGGATTGGTTGCTCAATATGGCCATGATTACAATTCGGTTCGTTTGAGCAGGAGATAATACAGGCTAGTCATTTAATTGATAGTTTTATCTCATAGGATAAATGTTTATGCTAGATGTCTTTTGGGAGAAACTCAATGCAGCTAAATAGGGATAGGATTCCTATTGTCTTTATTATAGCATTTATTAGGAAATGAAATGGGTTACAAGTTTGGTTATATAAAGTAGTAATTTCAATGTAAATGGGGATGGAGTATCAGAAGAAAAACATAATTGAAATATCATTTCAGTTCTACTTTTATCTCTTTATTGGAGTTTTACCTTTGAAGAAGGAGTGTGACATAATTTATTAGACTGCTATCACTGTTCAGTACTATTTTTGAACACTTTATATATATATATATTTCAATATATCATCTTCTAGTTATACTTTGGTACAATTATACTTTGTTATGATTGTATTCATTATCTAATATAATACTCTGTTAACACAATATTACTGTTTGAATGAGTATGTTACTATATTGAATCGATCAATATTTTTATTGAAAATTCGAATCTTAGTAATATACATATTTATGTTTTTTTTATTTCATTTGTATTTTATGATGTTTTCATTATAAATATAATCCTTTATTCAAATATTTAGTATTGACTATTGATTGTTAATTAATAAAACATTACAGAGAAGTGTAAAGTAGTTGTCTATTTTAATTTTTATGTTATTAATATATAGCAGAGTGATTTAATGTTAATGATTTAAATATTTTCATTTAAATCATAATTATTTATCTTTATGTTTACCTGAAATATTAATTAATAATTAATCTAGTATTTAAGTTGCTCTCAGTTGAGATAGAATAATTAGTTAATTTTAGTCTTATTATAGTCTATTTTAAAACTTAAATTTATATTTAACAGTTGTTAAATAGGATTAGATTAATTTTGAAATATTTATAATAGTCTTTGAATTAGAATATTTGAAGCAAAATCATCAAAAATTGAAGACTTTCATTAAGAAAGCATTTTAGGATAACTTAGGTCTTAGAAAGCTAATTCTAGGGTTTATTTAAATAATAATTAGATTAGGATAATTTTTTACTGAATTTTAAATTCTCCTTAAGAGAAAAATTCAGTTGGTAGCAGGACCATAACCTGCAAGGTTTTACCATATTAAAACACACCGGGAGCTACTCTAAGAAACTTTTGTGGGATTAATCTCCTTAGTTGTCCTATGTCAGAAAATTAGGCCAACATATGGTGCTAGAAGGATGGCCTGTTAATGATTAATGGCAGGTAGAACTAATGATAAAACTTCAACCAGTCAACAACCTCCATTACAATCCGACGTCAGCAGATCACCATTCATAGAAACTATTAGGAGCATCCTTGAGCGTGATCATATCACATCCCCATTTACTCCTGAACAGAGTACTCAAACTTTAGAAGAATCACGTCATATTATTACAAGAGCATATGCTAATCAACTTGGTGTAACCCCAATAGATTATGGTCTACCTATACAACAAAGATGTAATCCACAATTGAATATATTTACTCAATATTTAGTAGAAGATGATAGCACTCCAAGTTGTCAAGTTAGAATTCATCAGAGAGAAACTACTCGAATAAATACTACTAGACTATTGACTTCAGGCGGTTTTGATCAACCACCCTCTCCTCCAGAATCACCACCTGATAGTCCAAGGTCATCTAATTCAAGGAGTTCTTTAGATTCTGAAGGAAGTCCTATGGCTGGAAACATACCTATAGGAGGAGGAGATAATCCTGCACGTAATCCTCCACCTAATCCACAACTTCCTTGGTTGAGAACAACTGCTGTAGTTGTACATGGTATACAACATCCTTTGCCCAAACATTCAGATAAACTTCTTCCAAAGTTTAACCCAAATAACAAATAACCTACAGAGGTGCATGTAGATAAATTCATGTTATCTATTCAAACCATGAATGTTCACCATGAAGTAGTGGCTTGTCATTTGTTCCCTTTCACTTTTGAGGGAAAATCCTCTACTTGGTACTTTTCGTTAGTTCAACGATCAATCACAAATTGGGTTGAATTCAGTCAAGCTTTCTTAGATAAATTTGGGGAAGATAAAACACCTTCTCTTTTAGCCCTTAAGTTATCTTGGATTAAAATGGAACCTAAAGAAATAATTAAAGATTTTAATCAGAGGTTTCTTACACTAAAAAAAAAAATTCCCATTACTTCTCAACCACCCAAAGACATAATCATAGAAAACTATACTTCAGCTTTACCAAAATATCATGGGATGTTCATTAAGAGTGATGGTAAAACAACTATGGTAGAAACTTTTGAGGAAGCCATTAAAGTTGAGAAGGATTCTATGTCCTATGAACCAGATAGAAGTTGGAAAGCTGATACCTTTCCTTGTAGGAAAATTGAAAGACCTAATTCAGAAAAGGATAAGGCATTTGATGTAGAACAACTGCAGAATGCTATTCGGGCATTAACTAATGAAGTTGTAGGATTAAAAAAAACTAATTTTGAAGCTTCCTCCTCTAGAGGATATTTCAGAAATCAGTTTAGACAGAATCCTAATACTAATAATAAAACAAGTACACCGCCTAATATAGCAGTAAATGAAGAAATTTTTAATACTATTCAAGCTATCTTATCCTTATCTAAAACTCTCTCAAATCAAGAAATGGATGAAAATGAAGAAGAAGAGGAATAAAAAAATGATGAAGAATCTGAAGAACCTCAACAAGTTAATGGTCATTTCTAGGATAGTCTTGTAAAATATTATGAAGGTAAAATTCCTCCTTCATGACAACATACCTATAATACTCGTAGTAGAACATTCGCAAACACTCCTGGAACTTCATCAAGTTCTACCTCAAGTAATGATAACAATAATTCACAACCTAGTAAACAGACTCAATCTAGCAAACAGAGTCAATCTACAAGGATTTCTCAGCCTATTCAAAATGCTCCAAAGTTGGATTTACAATATGACATAACTGAATATTTAAAGAAGACACATGCAAACATCAGTATGTATGATCTTCTTCAAATTTACCCAATGCCTAATAGTCATATTATAAACCCTGCCATGAGTTCAATAATTCCTAATGCTAAACAAAGTGTTGTTGCTGTAATGCCCCATATTAGTGTTAATTAATGATTATTAGTAAGTACTTTTATTAAATTAAACTTATACTAATCCCCATATTAATGTTAATTAATGATTATTGGTAAGTACTTTTATTAAATTAAACTTATACTAATCCCCATATTAATGTTAATTAATGTTTATTAGTAAGTGCTTTTATTAAATTAAACTTATACTAATTATTTTACCGTCTTTACCATTTGCGTAAAACATTAAATAAATAATATTGGGGGATGTATGATAGTTGGGTATAATATGAATTAACACGTACAATTTAAAATAAACCTTTTAGTAATTTCCACCTTATCTTCGTGGGCAAGGAATTGCTCAATTCAAGAAGATTCTTAGTGCATAACAAATGTCAAAACAAAATCGGAACTACACTGCCCAAGATCGAATAAAATAAATTAAATTTATGAAAGAGGCGATGGAAGAAGGAGGCGGTGGGGAGAAGGAAGGCGGTGGAAGAAAGGAGGGGAAGGAGGTATAAGGAGGGTTGGATTTTATTTTGGGGAAAAAAAACTCGGCATGAGGAGAAGGGAGAGGAAAAAAAACTTGAGGAGGGGGACAACTCAAGGACGAGAATATCTGTAAATGACTGAGACTGAGAAGAGAAAGAATGGAGAGGAAGCTGCTCTCAGTATTATTGGTCTGTGGGTTCGGGGGCTAGGAAACCCATGGGTTTCCTAGGGCCAGCACATCATGAGAGCTGGTCGGCAGGGTGGCACATCATTTTGTTAATCAAGGCTTGGATGGAAAGTTGGAAGAGGAAGGAGCCTACAATGTCTACAGCAAATGTTGGATCTACTACAACCACTGGTTCAGGTATTTAAATTTCAGGTATGTAGATACTAAATTCATGCATGCTATTATGGTCTAATTTATAAAAGAAAAATTCATGAAGTTATCAACATGTACAACACGTATTTTTACTTTAATACATTTACAGTTCATATTTGCACATTCATATGTTTCTAAAACTAATAGAACAGAGATGGGTATAAACCTGTAATATGATTAAAAGCCTTGATTTTATTAAAAACTAACTCGGAATGAGCTTAAGATAGAGAACATTTTAGACAGTGCTCTACCGGTTAGGAAGACCATTACAGAATGGTATCAGAGCCATGGTTCCAAATCTGGAACCAAAGGGCTCACAATTGATATATCTAAAAAAAAATCCCCATAATCTTTACGTATTTCTATAAATAGACTTGGCATAATGCCAGACGTTCAATTATATATTTAGGAATGAAATTGACAAAACCACAGTAGAAAATCCAGGATAAAAAATCAAAATTGGCTACAAATATATATTTATAAGCATTTAAAGTGTACATCAAGTCTATGCCTATAAAATCAAATGCAAATTTCCATAAATATGGTTTATTATTCCAAACACAGAGATAAAATGTTTATTTATATATATATATATATATATACCTATAATCCACCAGAAAGGTTGGGTACTTGTCCTATGTACTACAGCAACCCTTGTATCCTCTTCAGCGAGTACCTTACAGTTGGGACCCTCTGTTTCTCTTCTTCAGTGCTTAGCGAATTAGGCAGGTAACTTAGAGGCTTATGCGGGTGAGACACACGAGGCTTATCGCTTGGGTGCTACAGCGCACCTACATGGCATACTCTCTCATTATTAAACCCGTTGAGAATATTTTGAACCATCATATAAGATATCGACGCGTACTTCTTCAGAAGGTTCAATGTTTCTTTTGCCACTGCAATTCTATTATCTTTGGCATATATTATCCGGTATGCACACATACATGCACTCTACACATAAGACGCAGAAGTAGTTACACCGCCAATGCTATACAAAGTAGATATTCTATGCGGGCGATTATGCATTCCCAATCACAAAGTAATGAGAGAAAGCTTAATATGAGTTATTTCAAAACTAAATAAAGCAAGCTATCATTATACCGCTCGAAATGCTTATTAAATGATAAGAGTGTTAGGTTTATTATTAATACAAATGCATTTTGCTGGAACATAGATCCATACCATATAGATAGTCCTAGTCCGTCCCTAGTTCGTGCCCTTAGCTGCCTGATTGTGAGCTGCCTTGTGGGATGATTGAATCGCTTTGTGCATTTGGAGTATATAGTTTGGGATTTTGAATAGCATACCTAGGTTAGCGGCTAATACAGGTGTGATAATTGAATATTGGCAGTCATACCAGCACCTGTATGATAACTATGGTAAGAAACTTCAAATTAAAAAAAAAAAAAATGTATCGCAAAGAATGAAAGGCCAATGGATATTATTGCAGCCTAAGTGATCCGAATTTAATGGCAGTCGAACCTCATCAACGAATCCTGCGACACACAGATCAATACAGCAAATCAGATCCATTAATCTTGAAAATGATAGAAAGAAATATGAAGGGAATAGTTGCTGAAACAAAAAAAAGGATGAACAAGTTATTGTTGTCGACTGACATACTTAGTGCAGTCAGCGTACAGATTAGTGATCTTGCAAACCCTAAGCAATAGGGAAGGATCAAGCTTCCTTCCCACTGGTTGAATGCATTTACACAGGAAGTGCCCAACGGCTTGGGATTTCACTTGGGAGTACAAACCCTGAAGATTTGGACAACAAGTGGAATCAAGTTTTTTTTTTTGAAAAATAGATATGCCAGACATGGACGACGAGCCTTGATCATTTGGTTACATGTCATGCCCGCACCTTCTGTCCCCATCGCCAGTGCAGTGATCACTGCAACTAGAAGCCTAACGATCATCATAGCCTTCGCCATTCTCATTTCTTTCCTCACATCTCTTTCCCACAAAATAACGATGGGATGCTCTTCTTTGGTGATATGTTAAGGTTTTCCTCGTTAATAAATAGAATTCCTAGAAATACTTTATTGTATTCTATGTTAAATCTCACAATACTAAAAGAACAAATAAATTGAAGTTTCTTTTTCCAATTTCTTCTGGGCTAGATTGACAAACCCTCTTAATATAGCAGCAGACTTTTCTGTCAGTACCGAAAAATAAATTAAATCTCTGATTCTACCAGTAAAATTTAAACATGAAATCACAGAGAACTAAAAAATGAATAATCTCGGAATCTAAGTAAATGTATAGTTAAAGGTGGACAAATCACACTGTGCTGAGAAATTAATTTATCTCGGAAATATTTAGCTTTTCCCAACAGAAACAATTGAAAACACGTTCTAATCAGAATAAAAGAATCGCCATTTTAATAAATGACCATGTAGAAGCTGTTACCGGGGAAGAATCCTTGTGTTCACAGGCTGTGCTAATTAAAAGCATAGATGTAAGGCAAAATAACAGACACTTGAGACTTGCTGAAATGCCCCATAAATTTGATCAGTCTCATCTACAATTTCCTTCCTTACCAGTGCAAAGACCATGGATTTCTTTCTGGGCAGGCGAAGGACCTCACGCGCGGGAGAAAATGAAGGAGTTCTTGAAGGCAGGCATGGGAGGACTCCCGCTGCATGTTGGTGGACAGGTGGGGCACATGCAGCCTCAAGTCACATGGGTATGGGGCTACGTGGGAGATAAGGAAAATATGCCGGCTTTAACCTAGATTTCACGAGCCGCATGGCCTCCTTCATGCACGGTGTAAATACCAAATAAGGTATAACCTTAATGCGTAAGGTTGAAATTATTTTAGTTTTATAATGTTTTAATTATTATAAAAACATATAATAAATTTTACGTTTTTAAATTTTATTATGTTTTAAATTTTGCATATATTTTAATTTAAATGTAAAGTCAATTGTTTAAAGCATGGTTATTTAAAGTATTGGAGAAAAATAAATTTTAAAGTTATTATAGGAGTACCGATTGATGGAGGTCTACCGGATTGGTTTTCCTCTATTCCCTGTGCGCCACACAAGCATTATCTAAGAACCGTGTATCCGTGACCGCATCACCGATGCAAGCAGAACCCATAGCAATTAGCGATTGTCTTGGAACTATGTTCTCTCTCCATCTACCTGCTAAACAGAAGAAATAAGACTGGAGGATCGACCAAAGTGGATTGGATTGTATTTGTCATCCAGCTATCTATTCTCTGAGCTGAAAATGGAGAACCTAGCTGGCTGGCAGCGATTTACAACAAATATTTTCCTGCCTGCCAGTCCAACTTTATCTGATAGGATTGGTTCCTACAAAATTCTGGTTTTTACATGCCTACCTGCAGCCTACTATACATGCATATTCTGCCCGTTGCGCAGTAGATTCATCATATATTCATAGGAAGAACTTTTGCTTTTGGAAAAATCAGGTAAGATGCTTCCATTAAAAGTTTATTGTGATTAAAGCTTTCTTTTGCAAGGGTTGTGAGTTTAGATCGAAAGCAACTAGGTCAATTAATTAAGACGTAGAGACGAACTCAATGTATGTAGGACTTTTTGTTGCATTTCATTATATTTCCGAATAATGCTACAATTAATCCTTCTTCCACCGACCGCTTTCTCTTCTTTAAATGCTCAACAAATTATGCGTTGATGTGAAGAAACGAATTTTTTCTGCCAGTGTTTTGTTTTGATAGCAATACTGTAACTTGTTGATTTAACATGACTATAGTAAGGTATGCTGCAACCCAAAACCCTATACCCTAATGCATGCAGCAACCCTAAACCCCAACTTTTAAAGCCCTGGCTAGCGCATGAATTGAACTGTAGATTCCTTCGAGCACAAATTGCCTATTGGTAAATAAACTGCAAAATAAAATTGAAGAGAATCCTGTCGTATGACACGATATAATGTGTAGGGAAGACATCTTGTGTTAATTTTCTAGTTAAAATGTAGCCTATTCCAACTAGCTAATTAAAGCATCTAGCCAGCAAGCAAGATATGCCCTCATCACCAGCGAGCAAGATCTTAATCCTAGTAATATAGCTTTTCCTTTTCCCCCTTAGCTGTATCAGCAAAAAAAATAGAGGATCACACAAAAAAAGCAAGAGAAGAATAGCATAATTAGGTCCCCCGCACACCCGCTTAATTTTTTTAATTATGATAGTATTTAAAGGCAGGACGATCCAACTAGCTATTCAAAATAAAGTAGTTTTCATGTGGGAAAAGGTAAATCCAAATGTTATAAGTACCTACTGAACCCTACCCATTCAATTAAATGAACACCGCCAATTAACTTTAGCCATAATAATTCATTTAAGGTTTACTTACAGCAAGTTTGAGATCGTTGTAACTACTGGGATTTATTAAATACTGGAAAAACTTAGTGAATGGACGTGCTTGCTTGGGCCCTTAGAACAGAGTCATATTAACTTTAAAAGCTGGAAGAATCAATTTATATGATGCATACCCCTACCTACCTATCTTTTGATTCTACCGAGCGATGATGCATTACTACTTATGATTACCTGTTTTTAGAAATTGATAAAACAATTGGCGTATAATAACACATATATAATGAAAGCTTACAAACTGACCCATCTTACGATAAAGAAAAGCGCTCCCAACGGAAAAAGGATAGTCCGTTGGTTATAGCTAGTGGTGTCTCTTTGTATTATTTGGCTTAGTAGAGCGAAATATGATAAATGATTCCTTTCCCAATATAGATTGAGCCGGCTGAAGGGAAAGTAAGAAGGCAGGTAGATTGCTTGTTTAGATAATAGATAGTTCGAACGAACCTGATGGGTATTTTTCCTTTTAATATGTTGTGACCATAACCTGTTGTCTGGTCTGCTGGCAAATATTATATTAGCAATATCGCTATAAATAGTCCGTACATATATTATGTTATGATCAACTTAGACTTACCATAAGGGAAATCAAACCAAGTGAAAATAACTGTACGCAACTCTTCAGTGTTCGCTCTCAAGGGATGATGGACATGACGATCAAGGCGACTGGAGAGTAAGTCTGTCTACCTTGCAAGAGGAATAATTAAATATTAAGAGAACGTTGTGAGTTGTTGCCATGCAATAAAAGGAAAGGAGGCGAAATTATTTTTTTAATGTTTCTTATTTAACAAAAAAAAAATCCACTAATCCACTAATCCACTAATGAATATTAAATACAATTTCAGTGCTTTTTAGTAGCTTATAAATATTTATTGGTTAAAAATTTATATTATTTCGAGTAATGCATTGTAACAGTGAGGGCACATAACATTTGAATGTCATCATTAACCTAGATTCCACTAAAATCCAGGTATATACACAAAACATGCTTTATTGTTATTTTTTTCTTTAAACTGAACCACTTAGTGCATCTTTCGCACAAGTGTAAAACAATATGATAATTGAACCAAACTATCGGAAAGAGAAATATCCAATTGATGACACTTCAACTATTTCACTAAGTTAATAGTTTTAATTTCCCCACTTGTCAAAATGGAGATTTAGCGGCATCACATTATCCATAAAGTTCTGTACAGTGTATAGACCAAGGTTTCACTGTAAAGAATAATTGTATCAGAAGAGTAAAGAGGGGTAATTAGTTGGGGACTAAGTTAACATATTTATACATAGAATGTACTAAATAAATGGTTCAAATATACATGTAGGTTAAATGTGTCAATTTTACGTGTGGGTTAACATAAAAAAACAAAAATATGGATAAAGTGATTTTTTTAAACTTATATATATATATATATAAATAA
>LPNX010761303.1:390781-418817 GCA_001517045.1 Pseudotsuga menziesii | reverse complement strand
GAGGATGTTGATTAATTATGAGTTAATAGGAACGTCTCTTGATTAGTTTTGTGTGTCCTAGTGTGCATACAAAAGATTAGGTTATGTAAAAGTTCCATTCATCTTGTAAGGCTACCCTATGTTAGGAGTGGTGATCACATGGTTGTATGAAGTACCTATCTAGAGATAGTATGTCAACATTCCTAGGGATGCCTAAGCGATTGCATTATTATAAAGATTATTTATATTATAAACTTGATATACACGGATTAATGAAAACATTAAACGTGCTAAGGATACATTTTGATGAGCATTAAAGGGAGTGGTGCAATAGAATGGTTAGTTGTGTAAATAGTAAGTGACTAAGAGGTGTGAAAGTAATGATGATATCAATGGGTAAAAATGTAATAACTAAAGTAGATTGAAGACAATATGTAATAACTAAAGTAGATTGAAGAGCGTTAGCAATAAATGAATGGTACAAAAGGGAAAATTGTTTTAGGACTATTAATAGGAATTAGTATAGAAGGAGATGAACATATAAATGGAATTCAGATATTGTCGTAGAAAACGATATGACAAGCATGCAAACTAACAATTAAAATTCATATTATAGAAGTGTATCGCGTTATTAAAATTACCAAGAAATAAGTAGTGCAATTGTAAGTATTCTATGTATAATGCGCCACTCATGGTGTAAGAAGTTCTATTTAAAGAAAATTTATTGATAAATGGGAGTTGATTAATAAACATAGTGGAATTCATGCTATTAAGACACTAGACCACTCTCAATATGGATCCCAAAAAGTCGTAAGCCGTATAAATTTATGAGATCATAAGTCGTATAAAGAGAGAGATTCAACAAATAATTCAATTCCTAAACAAGCCCTATATAAAAAGAATAATAATTTAATAATAATAAAACGAAGAATCAAAATAAATAATATTTGGGCAATAACATATTCTTATGAATCATAACAAGAACAAGGATATAGAACACTGTCTAAATTGCTGTTGATAAGAATCTAATAGGGTACAATGAACCTTGATGCATGTTACAAATGGGGATTCTCGAGGAGGACATAAGTAGTTACTAGCATATGTTTTTTCAGATAAATTAGGTGATAAAAGAACTAAAATAGTAAAATGACATCCACAGGTTGATCAAGTAAAGGTCCAAGTGGGACTACCATAACTAATGAATTCTAGTAGTAAGACACATATATTATGCATAATAATATATTCTTATAATCATGCATAACAATAACTTCGGGACGAAGTTTCCTGAATGTAATGCCCATATTTGACTAGACATGTCGACATGTTGCATTTTATTTTCTTAATAAACGTTGGACTCAGTTCAACTGAGTAAACCATATTTATGACATGATAGATGATGCGACTATGTCTAAGATGTTACTATGCTTATGTTGATACATTGATTGTGATTTTGAGGTTACTATGTTATAGTTATCATGATATTCCTTTGTTTATAAAGACAATGTATGTTTAATTGTCATCATTGATAAATGTAATATATATGATGTGGTACATGGATATCGACCCATGATGTGATCAATTTAATGAGTTATAAAATGAAAGGAAATGTTGTTGATAATATGCACCAACTAATGATTGAGTGGAGATATTATTATGAATGTATGTTTTCAAAGTACTAATCTGCAGGACACACGGGCTATGTAATAAATGGATTCTTTATATAAAGTGTGGCATAGTACCTATTTCTACAGAAGAGCCTTGATTACCAAAATTGATGATACAATGACACAGACCAATAATCTCGATAGCAGCAAAGTATGTTTTTGATAGGGTGTGTAGACCCAGGATGTTGAGAGGGATGGATGTGTTCCACCCTATGTTTTTATGATACCCGAGGTCATGGGAGGGCCATGCTGAGACACGCTCCCCATGTTGTTGTGATGACAACGGTTGGGTACCCGAGGTCGTGGGAGGGCCATGCTGAGACACACTCCCCATGTTGTTGTGATGACGACAGTCGGATGCCTGCTAGGAGAGGCTAGGTCTGCTAGTTAGATGACGCTACCACTCTCAGGTTCTGTGTGGGAAGGTCAGTACAGCTGGCATCCACTTGTACTAGCAGAGGAAGGATAGGGAGGATGCAGATGTAGGTTAGGATGGGTGGACATCTTAGTTATTATGGTTGAATGTTGGACAACTATGATACTGGATTAGTGATGGTAGGTACCAATCTTAACTAACTAAATAATAAGAACATAATTGTTAAATAACTCTGAATGTCACAAGAAATCACATTATATCTATATATGGGTCAAGTTGCGTGAAATATTATTTGTATCAGTTAGAATTTAGGGGTTTTTGCTATAGTACATGTGCAGCCTGTGCATGTACTGGCCATGCATGCACACCTCACACATGCATGCTAGTATGAAATATTTAAATAGTTGGATATGTTAACTAAGTAATTGTGAATTGATTTAAACCTATAAATGTAACTTGAATTGTTTTAAACCCATAAATGTACCTTGTATCACTATTTTGACCATAACTTCGGGACGAAGTTTCCTGAAGGGTGGGTGTATGTAATGCCCCATATTAGTGTTAATTAATGATTACTAGTAAGTAATTTTATTAAATTAAACTTATACTAATCTCCATATTAATGTTAATTAATGATTATTAGGAAGTACTTTTATTAAATTAAACTTATACTAATCCCCATATTAATGTTAATTAATGTTTATTAGTAAGTGCTTTTATTGAATTAAACTTATACTAATTATTTTACCGTCTTTACCATTTGCGTAAAACATTAAATAAATAATATTGGGGGATGTATGACAGTTGGGTATAATATGAATTAACATGTACAATTTAAAATAAACCTTTTAGTAATTTCCACCTTATCTTCATGGTCAAGGAATTGCTCAATTCAAGAAGATTATTAGTGCATAACAAATGTCAAAACAAAATCAGAACTACACTGCCCAAGATCGAATAAAATAAATTAAATTTATGAAAGAGGCGGTGGAAGAAGGAGGCGGTGGGGAGAAGGAAGGTGGTGGAAGAAAGGAGGGGAAGGAGGTATAAGGAGGGTTGGATTTTATTTTGGAGAAAAAAAAACTTGGCATGAGGAGAAGGGAGAGGAAAAAAAACTTGAGGAGGGGGACAACTCAAGGACGAGAATATCTATAAATGACTGAGACTGAGAAGAGAAAGAATGGAGAGGAAGCTGCTCTCAGTATTATTGGTCTGTGGGCTCGGGGGCTAGGAAACCCATGGGTTTCCTAGGGCCAGCACATGATGAGAGATGGTCGGCAGGGTGGCACATCATTTTGTTAATCAAGGCTTGGATGGAAAGTTGGAAGAGGAAGGAGCCTACAAGGTCTACAACAAATGTTGGATCTACTACAACCACTGGTTCAGGTATTTAAATTCCAGGTATGTAGATGCTAAATTCATGCATGCTATTATGGTCTAATTTATAAAAGAAAAATTCATGAATTTATCAACATGTACATCACGTATTTTTACTTTAATACGTTTACAGTTCATATCTGCACATTCATATGTTTATAAAACTAATAGAACAGAGATGGGTATAAACCTGTAATATGATTAAAAGTATTGATTTTATTAAAAACTAACTCGGAATGAGCTTAAGATATAGAACATTTCAGATAGTGCTCTACCGGTTAGGCAGAGCATTATAGTTGCTAACAATTCTAATAACTATTTAGCATCAACTGATAAAGGAAAGTCAGCAGCAGATAAAGCCTCACTAATAGGGAAGAATTCAAAATGAACAACTCCTCCATTCCTACTTACCTTCGTTATTTTTAATAGGAATTTTCATAATTGCATGGTTGATTCCGGAGCATCTTCCAACGTAATGCCTTTATCTGTATGCAAAGGGATGAATGGAAAATATGTTCCATCAAATTCACCAATAACTCAATTGCATAGGATAAATGTGAGGGTGGTAGGAGAGATGAAAGATGTTTTAGTTAGGATTGCTTGTAACCCTTCGGTTTTTCAAATCATAGACATTGTGGTTGCAGATATTCTTGATGCGCATGGGTTGTTTTTGAGCAGAGATTGGTCTCAACAATTGAATGGATTCTTTGCTACAGACTGGTCAACTTTATGGTTACCTAAGAATGGAAAGTCAAATCAAATTAAGATAAACAGGGAAAGATATATGAAACATACTGTGACAAAATTACATGATCCTAGTGAACCAGTTTTATCTCCAGATTCCATTATGAAGAATTACATGTATGAACTAGGATTTGGTAATTTTAAATCTGAAAATTATGTTTTTTTTTCTGAAAATAAACAACAATAAAAAATTCTCAATGTGACAACTATTTCTCATGACTCTTCATTCAAGGAAATTATAAATGATGTACATAATCATAATATTGTAAATATTATAGAAAGTAAAGTAGTTGTTAATAGTTCTACTTCGACTTTATATTTCGATGGGGCAAAGTCTAAAGAAGGAGCAGGAGATGGTTTCCTGCTAATAGTCCCTCAAGGAATTAAAACATGTATAGCTTGTAGGCTGGAATTTAATTGTACAAACAATACTGTGGAATATGAAGCTTTAATACAGGGTTTGAAAAAAGCGATTGATTTGAATATCAAAGTGTTAATTGCATATGGTGATTCTGAAATCACCGTCAAGCAAGTTCGTAATTCTATTCACTGCCTTTCTGAACATTTACAGAATTATCAATGAGAGGTATGGAATCTCATTTCACATTTTGATGCATTTAACATAATTTCAGTTTCAAGAGTTCAAAACCAAGAGGCATATTTATTAGCGAATATAGCATCAAAATTAATCCCATCATAAAATTTTACACCAGATTTCTTTTCAGTTGAATTGATTTTTAGGCCTTCTATATCAGATAATATCTTTACCTGGCATGTGTTTGATAATGATGTGTAGGTTCTGAATTTTCTAACAAATTATGATACCTCTAAATATTCAGCTATTGATGAAGTTACACATGACAAAAATCTGTGGAATTTTTCGGTAATAAATTATTTTTGTTCAGTTGAAAAAGCTTTTGAGAAGGTAAAACCAATTCCTAATTCAGTTTTGAGATTAGAAAATTTCTTTGATCTTCAAGACAAATTTAGATATGTTCCTAACTGTAAAACCAATAGCTCTCAAATGAAATATGAAATCATAAATTTAGGAACGGAACTAAATCCCTAAACTATAAATTTAGGAATAGATTGCACTCCCGCAGAAAAAACAGCATTCATAAAATTGTTTAAATAATTTAAGGATGTCTTTGCATGGACATATGATGATTTGAAAACCTTCAATCCACAATTCATGCAACACATAATTCCAATAAAACAAGAGTCAAAACCTTTTCAACAAAAACTAAGGAAATATCATCTGTCATTAGAACCAACAATTAAGAAGGAACTAAATGAACTCTTAGCTACTGGGATTATTTTTCCTATTCGACATACTCAGTGGGTAGCCAACCTAGTTCCAGTTAGGAAGAAAAATGGTGATTTTAGATTATGTGTTGATTTTAGAAATCTTAATAAGTCTTCCAAAAAGGATAAATACCAAGTTCCTCCCATGGAACAAATTCTTCAAAAAGTTTCAGGGTCTGAGATACTATCAGTTCTTGATGGTTTCTCAGGATACAACCAAATATTGGTTTCCCCAGATGATCAATTGAAAACAACATTTAGAACTCCATGCGGAACATATGCTTACAAAAAGATTCCCTTTCGGTTAATCAATGCTGGGGAAACTTTTCAAAGGGCAATGGATATTGCTTTTAGAGGCTTAATTAATCACTCAGTAGTTGTCTATTTAGATGACGTTACTGTGTATTCTAAATGTTGACATGATCATATTAATCATCTTAGAAAGGTATTTGAACGATGTAGAAAATTTGGAGTATCCTTAAATCCTAAGAAAACAATATTTGATGTTTCAGAAGGTATTTCATTAAGTTGCGTGGTTTCAAAACACAGGATCATGATTGATCCTGAATGAACCCAATCTATTTAAAAAATAACTTACCCTTCCAGCAAGATAGCAATGCAATCATTTCTTGGTAAAATAAAATTTGTTAGAAGATTCATCCCTAGTTTTTCTGAAATCATCCGTCCTTTACAAAAAATGATTAAGAAGGATGCTATTTTTAATTGGGGACAAAGTGAAAAACAATCATTTCAGAAAATTTTAGAAGCTATTTCAGAAGCTCGTAGTCTTTTGAGCCCAGATCTTAACAAATATTTCATATTGTATACTTTTGCTTCTCATATATCATATGCAACAGTTTTAACTCAACTAAATCAACAAAATAATGAAGTGCCAATTTCTTTTATGAGTTCAAATTTTAAAGGTGCTGAATTTAATTACCATGAAGTTGATAACCAAGCTTTTTCTATTTTCAAAGTTGTCAAACACTTTCATCCATATTTATTGAAATCTAGAACAAAAGTGATAGTTCCTTATCCTTCAGTCAGAAATTTGCTAGTGCAAAAAGATTTAGGTGAAAAAAGGGCACCATGGATGACAGCTCTTCAAGAGTATGACTTGGAAATTAAACCTTCAATGGTAGTCAAGGGTCAATGATTATGTAAATTTGCTGCTAAAGAAACTCATCTACCTAATAATAATTTTGAAGCTGTCATTGATGAAGTTCTACTTACAAGGGAAATTTACTTCTATCCTCCACCATAGGATTCTTGGTATAAAGATATAAGAACACTTTTGGAAACAAGAACTGCTCTTGATTACTTAGAACCAAGGAAAAGGAGAGCTCTTAGACTGAAATCTGCTCCTTATTAATTAATTGCTAATATCCTTTTTAGGAGAAATTTAGACGGAGTTTTGCTTCGATGTCTAGATAAAGATGAAACAAAAGTGATTTTGAAAGAATTACATTTTGGATCAGCAGGTGGTCATTTTGGTGGAGAAACTACAACACATAAGGTTCTTAGGGCTAGCTATTATTGTCCTACTTTATTTCGAGATTCCTATGCTTTTGTTAGAAAGTGTCAGGAATGTCAAATTGCTGCTAGAAGAGTTAAGAATCCTGCTTTCCCTTTACAACCTGTTTCAGTAGAAAGAACTTTTGAACAATGGGGTATTGATATAGTAGGACCAATAAACCCTCCCTCTTCTATGCAACACAAGCATATAATAACTGCAACTGATTATTTTTCTCGGTGGGCAGAAGCTGCACCTTTTAGAGTTGTAAACACTAATCAGGTTATATTATTTTTAGAATCTTTTATCATAACGAGATTTGGTGTTCCATATTCCCTTGTCTTTGATAATGGTTCATATTTTTCATTAGTTGAGTTAAATCAATTTTCCTTAGAGAAGGGAATAAGAGTTAGGTATTCAACTAACTATCATCCTCATGGAAATTGTTTAGCTAAATCAATAAACAAAAAATTATTGAAAATTCTCAAAAGAACTATTTCAGCTCACCATCGTGATTCGCATACAGAATTATTTAATGCCCTATGTGCAGGCAGGGTAACTCCTAAAGCTGTAGTAGGTAACTCACCCTTCTTCTTGGTTTATGGAACTGAAGCTATTTTACCACCGAATTTATTTTTACCATCATTACAATTAGCTCAGTCTATTCAAGATGAAAATTGTCCAACAATGGAAAAAAGGATCAATACTTTGTTAAAACTTGACGAAGAAAGAGACAAGTCAAAGCAACATTTTACAAAACATCATCAAATTGTGAAGTCCTGGTTTGACCAATCCTCAAGTTCTAATCAAGAATTTCAGGTGGGAGATTTAGTTTTAAAATGGGATAAAGTTCATGAGGAAAAAGGAGATCGTACTAAGTTTCAAAAACTCTGGTTAGGTCCCTTTGTTATTGCTGAAAAGATAGGTCCAAGTACCTTCCATGTGAAAACCCTAGAAGGTCAGTTTGAAACATTCCCAGTGAATGGACTGATTTAAAAAAAATATTTCTACTGATTTTTTTTCAGACCCTAAAAATGTATATAATTATGTATATAAGCTTGTTTTATGTTTGTAAATAATTTCATTTAAACGTTTCATATATATATATATATATATATATATATATATTTTCCTTATAAAATTGTCAAAATTTTGAATTTTTTTTTATCAAATAAGGATTATGATAAATTCACAATACTTATGTACATTTCAAAGATCATTCTACTTTTGAAACTAATTTTTGATTTTCTTAATCAAGTATTAATATATTGATCATTTGTATTAAGTATTATCGAATCTCTGTATATATGTTTTAAAATAATCAGTCACTAATGCACATACGTCAATTAAGAGGACAAGTGTAAATAAATAAGTCCTATGGTTTAAAACGAGTTTGTTCATTAGTTTAAAATTATGGTATTAGACTAAATCGTTTCATTGGTTCAGAATGATCAAAGTTTCTTAAGTCTATTAAGAACCTATCATTATTTGTAAATATTTGTAAGTATTATTAGATAATTCCTCACTCTTCTATTTTCTTATAATAGTTGGGATAGCTAATTAATGTGTTTTTCGAAACTTGTACTTTGAAAAATTATTATGGATCTCTACTATCAGTCATTATTTTTTAAAAGCTTTTTACAATCTGAAAAAATTTTAGAATCTGTTCCATTCAATAAAATGCTAAAATGAGAGACAGAAGGTCTTCATAATAAGTCGATCTGATCGGGATCATAAATATCACTGGCATGACATTATTAGGAAACTGATAATGGCTCTTGGTCGTAAGGTCAAGAGATAGGGGGTCTCATCACGAGCCAACTGATTCATTTTTTGGTGATATTAGTGACTGACATTACCATTTGGTCACCATTCTAGGTAATGATCTCTTATTTTATAAAATTTAAAATTTAAAATTAAATAAAGTAAAACATAATTTTGATTGAAGAATAGGAGGTCTCATCACGAGCCAGCCTAATCCTCATCATCAGTGTTGTCTAGGATAACTTCATTTCTGATCATTAGGGTGATGGCTCTTGGTTAAATAATCAAGAGACAAGAGGTCTCATCAAGAGCCGCCTTGGTTATTCTAGGTAGTTCCCATGAATGATACTATCACATCGGGTTATCATACCTAGATAGTAGTCTTCAGACAGAGTAATTGTTTTAAGTTTTAAAAAAAAAAGGAAAGAAAATTATTATGTTCATGGAACAGATTCTAGAAATTTTTCAGAGAAGTAAATTTCTATATCTTATACTGATGGTGCAGATTATTTTTACTATGAAGTACTTTCTTTCGATTATGATATTTCTAATTTTATCTATAACAAGTTTTTTATTTAAAAGGATGGGATATTTCGGAATTATACTTACGAATATAAATAAGAATAATGGTTTTTACTTAGACAGAGAATTTTTGATCATTTTTTAATAGGTTTTTAAGATTTTGTTTATACTATCATTTGAAAATTGTATGAGCAGAGATAACTGGTTAGCCCAGGTCGTTGCCATTTGTTGGTAGTCAGTAACAACCCTCTCATTTTTTATATTATGCTGAAAAAAATGATTAGTTCTCTTATATGACTTATTTTAAAAGATTATATAAGAGTGCCTTCAGAATCTTCGATTCTGAAGGTACTCTCAATTTCAGAAGAGTTAAGAGTCATATTAGAAATTTATGAAATACTTTCATAAATTTGATAAATTAGCAGCTGTCAATCTTGTAAATTTTATATATAATCAATTTTTGTCATTGTTAATTCATTTGATTATATATATTGATTTAGGAGTTTCAAGGTATAATATGCTAATTAGTTTTTCAAATTAAAATAAAAACACATTTTGAACATGTTTAAAAATTTAGTTTTGATAAGGTATTTATTATCGTAAGGTTTTGTAATTTTTATAATCAGGGTTGATTTATTAATTGGAATATTTTATATTAACCCTAAAGTTTAAAATTTACATATAACTTGATCTTTTAATATCATGTCATTGCTTTGTGAAAAGTGTACATATGTCTCACGAAATAGCTAGAGTTCAGTCATATGTATATCATTTCGAAATTTTCATTGTAATATAATCATAATAGTCAAATTTTGATTTAGTGTTAGTTTTTTATAAGCTTTTCATCTGATGATATCTTGTATTTGGTCATAGGTAATTGGGATTTCATGAATTCATTCAAAACTATATTTTTGAATCAATTACATGTAAATATATGGTTTTGAATGGTTTAATTTTTATCTAGAGTTAATCTTGCTACTTAATTGTAATTATGAAACCGTAGGAGACATTATGGATTGCTATGATGACTTCACATCATCTGGTTCATGAGCACGATTGCCCTCCACATGTAATTCTTGTTTATTATTGATTGAGATTCATGTTTATGGTACAGTATACGAATGGTTGAATTGATACCATCTGTTTATAGGGATTTTAATGATAATGATATTTTCAAATCACTGCGTAAAGATTGAGGTCGTATTGACATTTGGTTTTGGTTTTAATTGTATGACACCTATCAATTTAACTGACATTTGTTGGTTTAATGATGGAATCATGTCATTGAAATTCAATTTCATAATGACTGATAGCCATTACCATTTATGGCGCCTGTATGAAGCTATCATTCCAGTCTGTATGCTTAGTTCTTTGTATCATATGGTTATCAAACCCTAAGTTGAATTATTTTTAAATGTCAAAAGTTCAGTTAGAATTGGAAGTGTTAATATAATGTTTTTTGATAATTTAGTTAGTCATGGCTCTTTTATCCATTACTCATAGCACAAAACGTTGGCATTTGTTCTCATTATTTCAAAATTTGGTTAACATGGCCAAAATTGGGGTTCTCATTCTTGTCACATATGAATCAATTGGAGATTTGACATTTCCTATAATGCTTTTCACTTGGATACCTATTCCTTCGATTTTCACAACCAAATTTGTTTCTAACCAAAACTAGAGTTGTAGTGAGGAGACAATGCCTCCTCTCAGCCGATTCAAGATTTCAGGGCCTGAGCTGGTGGAAGCTGATGAGAAATTCACTGTATTGTTCGAAAAATATGATGGGGTTCATTTTTTAGATGTTTCAGTGGTCATAATGTAGAAGTTACCAAACAATTCGCTATGCGCTTGAGGGAGAATGTAGCTCAAACTGGGGGTTTTAAATTTATAATTGATAAGGATAAGATTGCAGAAGCAACAAAGCTTCCTCAAACCAGAGAACGGTTGTTTAAAGGAGGAAACGTTGATAAGAAAATTTGTAGGTCATTACTATTACCCTTACCCGCCAATGCAAAGTTAAAATTTGGGGTTTCAATTAAATTCTTAAAACCAGAATGGTGAGCGTCTTATAAAATCCTAGTCAGGTATGTCTCTTGTGTTGACCGTCTCTCTCATCTTCATTATTACCATCTGTGATTATTATTAGCGTTGAAGGGTTGTAAGCTCAATCTTCCTTTTTACTTGATTCAAAGCTTGAAGAAAATGGCACATTCAGTGCAAAGTACTATAGGCAACCATGATAGGAGCTTGTTCCACCACGGTCTGATTAAAATTCTAATACAACATCCGTTATCTCTTAGCTGTAGATCCTAGGATGAATTCTTGGTTGAAAATAAGCTAGGGTCAACACAGTATTGACCAAATCCTCCTCCTAAAACTCATAGGAAGTGTAAAGCTCCATTAAAATATGAGATGGATGATATTCATAAGGCTGAGTCAAGGGATACTAAATTACAGGAAGCAAGTTCACCTATAGATACTAGTATTAGTAATGATGGTACCAATAAGGTCGATTCCTTTGATGCTGAAACAAATATGGATCAGTCTTTATTTGTTAAACATTTTAGCACATCTGTATTTGGTGGATGGTAAATTGATGAATGATGACAAAATTTATTCTGTTATTCATGAATTCATCTCTGATGTATGAACTCCTAAAAACCCTTGTGATGATTCTACACGAAAGCTTGAACAATTAGCACAAATTTGTTGTGATAGGAGAATTTTTGAGCCAAAGGGATCTTTTTCTGTTCATTCAAGAAGGTTTACTTAAAGCATGACTACAGCACCTTCAATCTCCATTTCTGTAAATATTCAGCAGAATACTCAACCAATTGTTGTTCAACTCGAGGATGATGTTTTGTCTTTGATTCTTGAGACAACTCATATGAATAAACCTATTACCATAGTGGAAAATCTTGAAAATTAGTTGGACAAAAAAATTACTGATCCAAGTAAGTGTGAAATAGAACCATCATGTATGGATGCTTATGGATCTGGCCCTGAGCCATCATGTATGGATGCTTATGGATCTGGCCCTGAGCCATCATGTATGAGCATTCCATCACCAGTTCAGGATGTAAATAATCTTGAATTTTCGTAGTCTAATGATACACTTCGTGATCGGAATGAAGAAACCCTTCAACAGGTACTTGATCAAGTTTATGAAACCAAAATCGCAGAGTTAAAAAATGAATTAAAAGAATGTCAAGCAGATGCAGCCTTAAAAGATGAAGAAAATAAAACATTCAGGGAAAAATTACTAAATTGGGTTAATAGATGGAAGGACATGAACCTGAAGAAGAATCGATACAAGGAAGCCAAGAAATCAATGATAAACACTAACTAGCACTTGCTTGAGCAAGTAGATCGATAGAAGCTGATAATTATTAGGCTCAAAGCTAAAAATTTTGAAGTAAGAAGAGTAATTAGTTTACAAAATAGAACTTGATGTCTTTTCTCTTTTGGTTATGTGTTTTATTTCTCTTTTTTACAGGTAATAAATGTTTTAATGAGCACACCTGCAAAATCGTAGATTTTGCAGGCATGCATATAGTTTGTTTTGCTTTATCTTATTTGATGTTAACATGATTTTAATAAGAATTTTATTTCGTATGTTATAGGTGTACATGGTATTGTTATGCTATAAAGAATATAGGTTATTTTTGTTCATAGTTGACATTTGTTGGTGATTCTGGAAGGATTGGTTGCTCAAGATGGCCACGATTACAAATCAGTTCGTTTGAGCAGGAGATAATACAGGCTAGTCATTTAATTGACAGTTTTATCTCATAGGATAAATGTTTATGCCAGATGTATTTTGGGAGAAATTCGATGCAGCTAAATAGGGACGGGATTCCTATTGTCTTTATTATAGCATTTATTAGAAACTGAAATGGGTTACTAGTTTGGTTATATAAACTAGTAATTTCGATGTAAATGGGGATGGAGCATCATAAGAAAAACATAATTGAAATATCATTTCAGTTCTAGTTTTATCTCTTTACTGGAGTTTTTCCTTTAGAGAAGGACTATGACTTAAGTTCTTAGACTGGTATCATTGTTCGGTACTATTTTTGAACACTTTATATATATATATTTCAATATATCATCTTCTAGTTATACTTTGGTACAGTTATACTTTGTTATGATTATATTCATTATCTGATATAAAACTCTGTTAACACAATATTACTGTTTCAATGAGTATGTTACTATATTGAATCGATCAATATTTTTATTAAAAATTCGAATCTTAGTAATATACATATTTATGTTTATTTTGATTTCATTTGTATTTTACGATGTTTTCATTATAAATATCATCTTTTATTCAAATATTTAGTATTTATTATTGATTGTTAATTGATAAAACATTACAAAGAAGTTTAAAGTAGTTGCCTAATTTAATTTTTTTGTTATTAATATATAACTGAGTGATTTAATGTTAATGATTTAAATATTTTCATTTAAATCATAACTATTTATCTTTCTGTTTACTTGAAATATTAATTAATAATTAATCTAGTATTTAAGTTGCTCTCACCTGAGATAGAATAATTAGTTAATTTTAGTCTTAATATAGTCTATTTTAAAACTTAAATTTATATTTAACAGTTGTTAAATAGGATTAGATTAATTTTGTAATATTTATAATAGTCTTTGAATTAGAATATTTGAAGCAAAATCCTCAAAAATTGAAGACTTTCATTAAGAAAGCATTTTAGGATAACTTAGGTCTTAGAAAACTAATTCTAGGGTTAATTTAAATAATAATTAGATTACGATAATTTTTTACTGAATTTTAAATTCTCCGTAAGAGAAAAATTCAGTTGGTAGTAGGACCATAACCTGCAAGGTTTTTCCATATTAAAACACACCAAGAGCTGCTCTAAGCAACTTGTGTGGGCTTAATATCCTTAGTTGGCCTATGTTAGAAAATTAGGCCAACAGGTCACTGGATACCAAGATCCTCTATCTTGAACGTTTTCAAAAGTTCTTCTCGTACCCATATGTGAGCTTGTGATCCTCTATAGGATTTCATGTTCAACCTTGTAGCAAAGGTTAAGATGTTCATCACTATACACGATCTTCAAGCTCCTCATGTATGTGTTATCCCATGGGTTCCTTCTGAGCTTATACAAGTCCTTCTTTAATTTGCACACATGAGTCTTCTTGTCATGCGAATCAACTCCTAGTGGCTGCAAATGTCTCTTCGTAGTTTATGTCTTCTTTCTGTGAGAAGCCTTGTGCTACAAATTTTTCCTTATATCCCATGATGTTTCCATCTACTACATGATGGATATTTTAGATCCATATGGAATACACGATGGAATTCCTTTCAAGTCTCGATATCAAATCCTAGACATCATTCTTCTTGAATTGGTGTTTTCCTTCCCTTTCTTCTTAGCTACATATTCATAGATAGAAGGCTCTGCACCATTGATGTCGCTAAACATAACTAGATTTTGTTTGAGGTCTCTTGAAGTTTCATCATACTATTCTTCATTCATATTATTTCTTGGACTGTCGTCACTTGTTCTTCAGAAAGAGTCTCATCCTTCTTTTCTTGTAGGAGATTGTACGCAATCTTTTCTACAAGTCAAATGCACCAATTGTATGGTTAGAAATATTTCACAAGGAATATTCATAATGGAAAATTATTTATGCATAAAGATATAATCATGTAAGTATTTTAGCCAATACAACATTCATCCATATCTCATGAAAACTTTCTAGATTCCTTCCATCTCTACCATGACATAATTGAGATTGTGCACTAATCCAATATGTCAGCAAAGAGGTTTCATTCTAGATAAGTAGAAATGGAGTGTTGCATAGCACCATGTGCTACTTACCCATTGCATGCATATTAGTAGTATACTATTCATTATTCTATCATGCATATTACATTTCACAACTAAAAAATGTCATATAAACAACTAGATATATAGGAAAAGATAATTCAAATACTTATATTTATTTGTTTCATGGGTAGACTCCTTCTTCAGCCTTAAACTTCATCATCTTCTTCATTCATAACATCAACATTTCTTATACAAATGCTAAGATGGATAAGTGGTTCTCCACAAATTAAGTCCTTCATATTCCTCATAGATTAAGGGATATTTGTGAGAGATTGATCTTCAGTTGCTCTCGTATTCTCTTCTCTTATTATGAGTCAAGCTTATTTCTTTTGTGTATTCTTCCCAGAGTTTGATGAAGGTAATCACTTCCTTCTGGCACACATTCCTCGAATGAATGAATCCCATGATCCTGGGAGGCCTATTCAAGGTTGTTAGAACAATATATTATTCTTATTTTATTAGTTAGTCATAGCATTGAACAATTCCTTTTGGTGTCTTGAAGGATGACACATGAGGTATGAGACGATCTTTAATAGAATCTGCAATGATTCTCTTGGCTCTAGCCTTAGCCTCATCTCCTATGTCTCTTAGTACTTCCTTACTAAAATATTGATCTAGGTCAATTTATTCAATGATCATGGAGTTCCTATACTTCCATACTTGGATGTTTTCATATTGACCAAGCTTGTCATCAAGCTGGTGTGATAGGTCATTTTTAAATGAGAACCTCAAATATAAATAGTAAAAGATTAGATCTTATTGATTTGAGGTGTGCATCCTGATTTCGGATCTGGATGATATAGGGTTTGCCAGAGAAAACATAATTTTCAAAACTTGGAATATTTCAGATCTAATTGGATAGAAATATGCTCCTCCTCAAGGTAAGCTGAGCAGCATACTCATTATCCAAAAATCGTGATCAGAACTGCGAAATATCTTATGCCCTAGTTTTCTTCAATTTTTTCTGCATAATTGCTTTATATTTTTTCTGCAATATATTCAAAATTGCCTCTCCTATGTGTCTTAAACATCGCAGTGAGGTATCATTGTATTTCCACTTTCCAACACCACATGTAATGCCCCATATTAATTTTTATTAATGTTTATTATTAAGTAATTTTATTAAATTAAACATATACTAATTATTTTACCATTTTACCATTTGTGTAAAACATTAAATAAATAATATTGGGTAATGTATGACAGTTGGGTATGTTATGAATTAACACGTACAATTCAATAGGATAAACATCTTAGTAATTTCCACCTTCTCTTCGGGGGCAAGGGATTGCTCAATTCAAGAAAATTTATTAGTGCATAACAAATGTCAAAACAAAATCTGAACTGGACTGCCCAAGATAGAATTAAATAATTAAATTAAATAAGAAGGGAGGCGGTGGAAGAAGGAAGGCGGTGGAAGAAAGGAGGGGAAGGAGGTATAAGGAGGGGGATGATTTTTGGGGATTGGTCTGGAGAGTAGTCGGGAAATGTTTTTTACAGAATAACAGAGTAAGAAGGATATGGAACAGAGAGGGAAGAAAGATGGAGGGAGTTAACTCTAGGGGGCAGATTTACACTCATAGAAGAGGGAAGTTGCTATCCGGTTTATCGGTATGTGGGATCGGGGGCTAGGAAACCCGTCGGTTTCCTAAGGCCAGCAGGTTCGCTGGTTGGAAGGGTGGATCATCCAGTTTGGCATCCAGGCTCAGACGAGGCTCAGACAAAGGAAGGGCAAGGCTACAGGAGCAGGATTCAAGAGCAGAATTAAGTCCAGGTATTTTTCGAACTATCTCTTTATTTTGCAAATAAAATGAAAATTTGAAATCGAAAGTTAATATCATTTTATGGTTTAAGTTTAGGACTTAGTGTTCTGCCCGGCAGGCAGAGCACTACAGAATGGTATCAGAGCCATGGTTCCAAATCTGGAACCAGAGGGCTCACAACTGATATGTGGGATGAATATATATATATATATATATATATATATATATATATATAGAGAGAGAGAGAGAGAGAGAGAGAGAGAGAGAGAGATAAATAAATAAAATAAAATAATATGTATAAAACATTATCTGTGTGTTTAAACTAGGATCAACGCATCAATATCACAGACTTATTTCTCACAATCCTTGTGTTCACCGACTGTGCTAATTAAAAGCATAGATGGAAAGCAACAGAACTGTTAAGATACTATGCCACACAGCCTGCTCCTAGCTTGTACAACAATTTTTAGTGGAAATATTAAATGGATTTTATGAGAAATAGATTAGAAAAACCATAAACCATGAATTTGCAGAACCACATACTAAAACACCAATATAATATACTCATTAGAATTCGCCAGCCATTAGAGACATCCCACCTATATACTAGCAGAAATTAATGTGAACAAACTAAATACCAAACGTCCCACCTCTCTCCTTGCTCAGAATCGCGTAGGTTGGGGAGAGGCCCGCCGATTGAGACCAGGATCTATGCCCGTATCACCCACGCATTACCAACACTACATAATGGTATTAATATTCCTTCAAGATATTCAAAAGGCACTTTTAAGAGATTGCCAGAAACTGTAATTTTAGATGAAATGTTAAGATCAACCTTGATAGCTTCACTTTTTAAAATTGACTCTTTTGTATAAATTTGTGCTAAAAGGGAAGTAGATCAATCCTGAATTTGTTTATAGTAGGAATTTTTTTTTTTATATTGATTAATGAGAAACTGTGAATAATTAGATATTTAGAAAATCTGCATTTAGAAAATCTAGATGCAACTATTATGAACATAAAATTTTAGATGATAATCTTGTGATGTAAGTAAAAGTTTGGATAGAATCCCACGCTATGAGCCATTACATGGATTTAATCGAGTCTTATTACATGGATTTAGTTCTTTTTCAGTGATATTTTGATACCAAGCATCTATCCATATGCCATTAAGAAAGTAATACATGCTATATTCATTCGAAGACTTAGCGAACTAAAAAAAAAATTAATTAAATATTCTGCCAAAGAATGCATAGGAGTGATTCAAAGGGAAAGATAAATATGGGCAATTAATTAATCCTAGTATTATTCCTGTCTAAGAGCAGAAATATCAGATTGTACTCTATTTGCAGAAGTATAGGTAGTAATACACAAATTGGAATATAATATATTGATTAGTGTATAGTTTACTTGATACCTTTACAAGATGTAATATAATATATATTACTTTACCACGTCTTTACCAGCACACTGCTGACCTCTACACACAATACTCAGTGCCCATTACCAATGGTCCAAGCACTGAGATCTCAAGGAGCATTCATTGTTTTGTCCCTTACCAGCACCGTGCTGACCAGCGTTAACATCCATAACATACTGAGAGAATTTCCCCAATAGAGAAAGATCTACTGCCAAATCTGCAGCACATTTACTGTCAAACTTATCAACTACCGATTCTGCAAAAGGCCCACCCATTTGCTGAATTAAAATGGATTCTAATTAAACAAAAAAAACACTCCATAACTTCAAATTTCTTTTAATATCATCATGCAAAATATTTCAATATATTGACTATAACCTTACAAGAGACACCGAATGAGAAAAACTGGAGTTCTACTCCTCAAGTTCACCTTCACCCTGGCCATCTGCGAGTGAGAGTTGAGACAGCATGAGGCCCATCTCTTTCTCTATTTCTCAGCGGCTGCGCTTGTGCGGTCTCTCATTAATCCACAGCTAGAGGGCATCAATTGGCACCTGCTGGCGCTTTCTTCTTACTCTCTAGTAAAAAAAAAAAAAAGAAAAAAAAATATTAAACGAACCCTAAATGTGAACAGAATTTATAAAAGAAACAATAAAGGAACCCTAGCTCAAACCTTGGAGCAGTATAGTTTTATGCTCACAACCCAGAAACCCATTACTATGCACCTTTGTTCTTGAAGTTGTTATCAAAATGGGTCTAACATGAGGTCTGAGAAGGAAGAACCTAGATGCAGGCATTCTCTATGAGGCTGTTAAAATGAATAGGTGGAACCTATATATGGGATAGCTTAAGTTTCCCAATATATATATATATATATATACCTGCACACGAAGGAGAGTGGACGGGTGGCTCAGAAGTGGCCGCATACATTGGATATTCTTCCCTAACATTCTCAACATTATCCAGTGCTTATCTCTTCCAACTTGAACCCTGATGTAGTGCGCTCCTACTCACACATCAGAACAAAGCATTCAATGACAAATAATGTGGAAAATATAGAAAGAATGACCTAAATAATTAAATACCTTAAGAGGGGGAAAAATCTAGCCAGAACGAAGAAGCCATTTCAATAGCTAGACCAAGCCATTCAGATAAGCATTAATCTAGCCAGACTGAGCTATTCATATAAGCATAAATTCAGCCAAACTGAGCCATTCTGAAAGGAAATATAAATCCATCCATACCTACAGGAGCCATTCGATCAAGGGAAAGCGAGCAGGTTTACAGGAGCCATTCATGCAATCCATTCTAATAGCCATAAATTGAGCTATACAGACAGGAGCCATTCGATGAAAATTCCCTTCCTGTTCAATACACGGCCTGTTCCCAGAAACCCTTGCCATGGAACTTAGCTATAAAAAAAAATGAGATGTCATCGCACGGGAGTGGAAGGAGTATCACTTTTAAAAGCCACGCGCTCTACGAGTTGAGCTAAGATGGAAGACATCATACTGGCATGTGAGCATCATGCAGGGGAGCCTCATGCATGTTCTCATGTGGCTTACATGCACCTTACCGCGTGGCTTGCATGCACCATACCTTCGGGTGAGTAAGGTAGGGCAACCTTCTGGAAGGCGGAAATAATTTTATTTAACTTTATATTTTAAAATTACTCTAAAGAAAACTCCTCTCCATCTATAATCTGGAATTTGAAGGGTAAAACGCGCATAACTTAAAGTTCATTCGTGCACTTTATATGAGAAGAGGGGAACCTTGAAGTGACCTTGAATATAATGAAAGGTATCCCCGGCAGCGCTGGCTCTTATATAAGGTGCTATTGGATGTTGTTATTATATTAAAGAGAAAATACAATGTTTATTCATTAGTGAAGGGGACCTTAGTGTTAGAATAATCAACCCATAGTTTACTACCTTAGACATTAATTTAATTATTTTTGTCTTATTTGCCTAGTTCATGTGTCCCACCTTGTGCAAGTTGTCTTTTGCCTATCCATAATGGTCAAAATTGCCTTATTTGACCCATGTAGCACTTGAAAAACCGCAAGGAATCAATTCTGCTTTATTCCTGGCCTCCTAGGCGCCCTTCTGCTTTTTCTGCTTTATTGCCTGCTTTTTCAGTGTTTTAAGGAAAATGGAAAAGCTAGACTACGTGAGGTGAACTAGTTCTTTGTCCTTTTCATCCTCCACTCTTTTCTCCTTGGAAAAGCATGTATGAGCTTCCATTTCACCACTCTTTAGCTTTCCTAAGACTTTTTGCCACTTCGCGAGCTCCATGACAGATTTGGGATCATCTTTTTACACCTATGGGGGATTTGCTTATGTTTAGTAAGCCTGGTTTATGCTAGATTCAAATTTCTCCTCATGCATTCAAATCCCTGATGTATTTTATTTATTCAACAACCTATTATGTTACAGGTTTGGCTAGTGTACACTGAGTTAATATAGTTTAGTGTTCAGCTCCAATTTCAGTCTCTTTTGTGAGTCATTTTGCATGATCAATTGTTAATTGTTGTGAGTAAAATTAATCTATCACTGGGTTCAATTTACACATGGTATCAGAGCCACTGTAGATTTTTTCTCTGCTCCAAAAATTGTTTTGCATGTTCGACATTAGTGACTGGGAGCCTTCTACTGATAGCCGGGACATATTTTCTAAGCTATGGATCAATCACAGAAAACTATCTTGACTCTCTTCAATTTATTTGAATGGAAAGCAGAGATGGAGATACTGTTGAGAGCGAAAGGCCTCTACAGGGTGACTATGGCAACAGAAGCAGAGCCTAATGCAGCTATAGAGAAGATAAAATGGCACAACATAAGGGATGAGGCCTATGATCTCATCTGTCTGAGTATTTCCAGAGACCTCCTTTTCCATCTTGATGTATTGACATCACCGAATGAAGTATGGGATAATATTTTTGATATTTTTGGAAAGACATATGAGATGAGGGGACATCAAATCGAAAATGAGTTGATTTCTCTGAGTCCAAATAGCTTTGAATCCCTGCAGCTATATTTCTCCAAGTTCAAAGCACTAGTTTTGTAGTTGAAACAGTGTGGGATCGAAAAGAAAGATGATCAGCTCGTCCTGGCCATCCTCTTGAAGCTAGGCCCTGACTATTTAGTGTTTGTTTTGACCTTCTATGCCGCAAAACTGACAGCTCAAACCTGGAAGATGCCTAGCCTTGCAGATTTCATGGAATCTCTCACACAAGAACAAGACAAGCTGGTGATGATGGGCACCATCAAACCATCCAAAGATCAAGCTCTAATTTCTGGAGATTCGAAGGTGGATTCAAAAAGAAAAAAGAAAGCTAAAAAGCCACCTGAGAAAAAGAGAGACAAGAAATAGTCTCTGGAGGAGCCATAAGGTTCCAAGAAGAACTACCAGAAGAAGAAAAACAAAGGTGAAATGAACAAGTGCGCATACTGCAATAAGGGAAATCACTCTGAAATCTCTTGTATGAAAAATAAAATTGACATGTTGACACAACTTCTGGAGAAGAATGGCATCTCCCTTCCAGAAAACTCAAAGAAGAGAGAAGGAGGATCAAGTTCAGAAGACAGAGAGAGAGTTCATGCATTGGTTGCTGGCACAACAAGCTCACCTAGCTTTATCATTGATTCTGCATGCTCAAAAGGTATACATGTTCTCACACTTCCTACCCTACTCAAACCCCTGTACTCTTCTGATTCATTCTAATGAGGCAAGCAAGCTTTGGCATGAAATATTTGGCCACCTAAACTAGAAATATCTTTCTGATCTTAGTGAAAAAGAGATGGTCATAGGGTTTCCCAAGATAAAATTTTCCAAAAAAGTCTGCCAAGGTTGTATCCTAGGAAAACACCCAGAGCAAAAATTTGAGAGAGCTAGTCATGAGAGAACCTCTACACCCCTTGAGCTGATCCATAGTGATGTTGCTGGCCCATTCCCTCATATTTACATGAGTCAAGCCAAATATGGATTGACTTTCATTGATGACTTTTCCAGGTATTGCTAGGTTTACTTCCTGAAACACAAGTCTGAAGTTTTTGGCCTATTCAAAGTCTTTAAGGATTTGGTTGAGAACTAGTCTGGGAGGAAACTCAAGGTCCTCAGATCTGACAATGGTGGTGAGTATGTCAAGTCTGATTTTATTAATTATTGTGCAGATGCGTGTATTCAAATGCAACATTCTATCTCTTACACACCACATCAAAATGGTGTTGCTGAGAGGAAGAACAGATCACTGAAGGAGATGGCAACATGCATGCTTGAGGCCAAAAATTTGCCACCAAAGTACTGGGTCGAAGCTATAAACTATGCAGCCTATATCCAGAATAGGGTGCCTCATAAACAGCTTGAAGGTATGACTCCTTTTGAATCATGGAGTGGGCACAAGCCAGATGTGACCCATTTCAGGATTTTTGGCTCAAAGGCTTGGGCTAGAATTCCAATAGAAAAGAGGAAGGCTTTGCATCCCCAAAGCAAAGAGTGTCTTTTTGTTTGATACTCTAAAGAATCAAAAGGGTAGAAGCTGATAAACTTGAGCACAAACAAATCGTTTATTGAAAGGTGTGTTCAGTTTGAAGAAGAACCCCTTGCAGCAGTGGAAGTTGGTGAAGCCTCTTCACCACCTGAACCTCAGGAAGTAAGTAAAGAGTTTGTTGAAAATTCTGATTCTAATTTGTCTGATGGAGATGAGTTTATTGCAAACCCTAATAGACCTACAAGGCCAAAATGGGCAGCCAAGACACTACATGCAGCAGGAGAGCTAGCTGGGGATCCCAATGACCCAAGGAGGACTAGATCTCAATTTGAGAGTGGTCTGTGCATGAAGGATCCTATGTTTACTGAAAAATGCTATTTGATGGTGGAGTCTGATCCTCAAACATATGAAGAAGCAACAGAAGATCCAAGATGGCAAGCTTCCATGAAGGAGGAGTTCAGCTCACTCCAGAAGAGCAACACATGGGAGCTAGTGGATCTTCCACCAGGGAGAAAGTTAGTCTAGTGTAAGTGGGTCTATAAGACCAAATTTGCTGCAGATGGTTCACCACTGAAGTACAAGGCCATATTGGTAGCCAAGGGCTACTCATAGGTTCAAGGTATAGATTACAATGATACCTTTGCCCCAGTGGCAAAGATGGATTCCATCAGGCTAGCTCTAGCCATTGTAGGCTCAAAGCAATGGGAGGTACATCATATGTATGTAAAATGTGCCTTCCTGAATGGATATCTCACTGAAGAGATATATTTGTAGCAGCATCAAGGTTTTGCTACTAACCCTTATATTGTGTGCAGGTTGAGAAAGTCATTGTATGGGCTAAAGCAAGCCCCCAGGGCTTGGTATGCCAAGATCGATAGCTTCTTGCTATCACTGAATTTTATTCAATGAAAATCAGATCCAAATGTATATTTGAAGTTAATTAATGGTTCATTAATGATCATTGTGTTATATGTTGATGACCTCCTCATTACAGGAAGCTCACAGGATGAGATTGCTTCCTTAAAGGGTGTTATGAACCAAGCCTTCTCCATGACAGATTTGGGGCTCTTAAGTCAATTTTTCGGGCTTGAGATTGCTCAAACCAAAGATGGAATCAAGGTGCACCAGTCCAAATATGCCTTGGACTTGCTGAACAAATTCAGAATGAAGGATTGCAAAGCAAGCAAAACTCCTTTCCTTTCAGGAGTGAAGCTGGAAGAAGCTGATTCTTCACCTATGGCAAACAATACACTGTATAGGAAATTGATTGGATGTCTATTGTATCTGACACATACTAGACCTGATATTTCTTATGCAGTAAGTGTGGCTTCTAGATACATGGATCAGCCTCATGAGATCCATTGGAAAGCATCCAAAAGGATCCTTAACTTTGTTCAGGGAACAAGGACACATGGGATCTTCTACAAAGCAAAATCTGATCTTGATTTGATTGGATTTACTGATAGTGATTGGGCAGGTGATAGAACAGATAGAAAGTCCACATCAGGATATGTGTTCATTCTTGCAGAAGGGCCAATCAGCTGGTCAAGCAAGAAAGATAGTGCCATTGCAATCTCATCTACAGAAGCAGAGTACAGAGGAGTTGTTAATGCAGCAACTCAATGTTTATGGTTGCAGGCATTACTTGGAGAGTGTGGCTTCGAATCAGAGTGCTCAACTACCATATACTATGATAACCAGAGTACCATTTGAATATGCAAAGATCCAGTTCAGAAGCAGAGAACCAAACACATTGAGATCCATATGCACTACATCAGAGAGCTTGTGCATGATGGCACCATTCACCTACTCTTATGTTCATCTTCAGAACAAGTAGCTGATATCTTCACCAAAGCATTTTGTGAGAAGACCTTCAGCAATCTCAAATCACTGCTGGGGATTGCTGATCATGCTGTGAAGCATGAGTGAAGACAAGATTTCCAAATTTTGTTTTATAGTCCATGTTTAAGGGAGGATTTTCCCATGTGGTTTTTGCCTCTTTCCTTGGTTGTATGGACATGCAGTATGTAAAAGGGTGACTAAACCTTGTTGCTAGGCCCTATAATTTTCTGATATATTACTCATAAGTCAGGCTTAAGGGGGGGTGTTAGAATAATCAATCCATAGTTTACTACCTTAGACATTAATTTAATTATTTTTGTCTTATTTGCCTAGTTCATGTGTCCCACCTTGTGCAAGTTGTCTTTTGCCTATCCATAATGGTCAAAATTGCCTTATTTGACCCATGTAGCACTTGAAAAACCTCAAGGAATCAATTCTGCTTTATTCCTGGCCTCCTAGGCGCCCTTCTATTTTTTCTGCTTTATTGCCTGCTTTTTCAGTGTTTTAAGGCAAATGGAAAAGCTAGACTACGTGAGGTGAACTAGTTCTTTGTCCTTTTCATCCTCCACTCTTTTCTCCTTGGAAAAGCATGTATGAGCTGCCATTTCACCACTCTTTAGATTGCCTAATCCTTTTTGCCAATTCGTGAGCTTCATGACAGATTTGGGATCATCTTTTTACACCTATGGTGGATTTGCTTATTTTTAGTAAGCTTGCTTTATGCTAGACTCGAATTGATCCTCATGCATTTGAATCCCTGATGTATTTTATTTATTCAGAAACCTATTATGTTATAGGGTTGGCTAATGTACACTGAGTTAATGCAGTTTAGTGTTCAACTCCAATTTCAGTCTCTTTTGTGAGTGATTTTGCATGATCAATTGTTAATTGTTGTGAGCAAAATTAATCTATCACTGGGTTCAATTTCCACACTTAGCATGATAGAAATCTTAGTTGGGAGGAATTCTAGTTTGAGTCTACATTAGGGAAGGGGACTATGGTATGATTGTAACCTGGCTTGGGTATAAAATTGATTTGTTAAATAAACATTCAGGTATGATTCTTAACCGGTATATATTTTATTAATAACCAGGTCTTGTTTTTTTTTGAAATGAATGGTAAGCTTCATTTCCTTGTCTCAATCATTTGTTGTTGAGTATATATCTATCTTCTAAGTTGGTTCCAAAGCGAATTGGCTGTCTACGATCTGTAGAAAACACTTATTTCTGAATTAAATTTTCAGAATTCATATTGTTGTGAGATTTCCTCTAGAAAACATTTTATCTTTGAATTAGATTATCAGAATTCATGTTGTTTTGATATTTCCTCTACAATATGTATAAAATGTTTTATCTTTGAATTAAATTTCCAGAATTCGTATTCTTGTGAGATTTCATCTACGATATGTAGAAAACCTTTTATCTTTGAATTAGATTTTCAGAATTTATGTTGTTTTGAGATTTCCTCTACGGTATGTAGAAAGCGTTTTATATCTTATTTATATTTCCAGAATTCATGTTGTTTTGATATTTCCTCTACGATCTATAGAAAATGTTTTATCTTTGAATTAAATTTCCAAAATTCATATTGTTGTGAGATTTCCTCTACGATTTGTAGAAAACGTTTTATCCTTGAATTAAATTGTCATAATTCATATTGTTGTAGGATTTCATCTACGAGTTGTAAATTTTTTATTTTTTATTTTTGAATTCAAAATGCCATAGTTCTTGTTGCCTATGAGAGCCCATGCATTGTCTAAAATGGCTGTGTATGTTTAAGTTAACATACCAGATCCATTTGAGATCATCCCCATGTTTTGTTTTGTTTTTCGTTATGCATGGAATTTCCAAGACCAATCCATTATTATGTGGTCCTAAATGTATGGTTTGAAATAGATGCAGATTGAATTGATAAGCATATTCACTTTTTATCAGGCTTAAACCTAGATTGCATATGGATTTATATCTCTCATCCTGGGTATGAGTTTGCTTTTTTTTTGGATTTAGCCTCTAAACTTTGCCTGAGTGTTTGATCAAAGATATGATTGGTTGTTTACTTGGATAAGTTTTTCAATGTTGTATTAATATGTTTACAAAAGGCTAAGTTTTCCAATACTGCTTAATATTTGGCTGTAATGTCAATGTGAGTATTGTTGTGATTTTTAATTATACTCGGTTTCATACATCACATTAAACATGAAAGGAATTTCTGGAATTGCAGAATGATAAGTATTGTGTATTTTTGTGCCTGCTTTTTGAAATATGAGAGTGACCTTTGTTTGTCTCCTACTTGAAAATTGTATTGGGTATGTTGGGTTTCTTTGAATAAAGGTTTGCACATACTGGCTGAGGATTCAAGGGAGAAATAAAAGCCATCATTTCCAACTGCGCTCTCTGTTCTCGCAGCTGGGTGTTACACCATTTATATCATGTGGAACACATTGAATGAACACCAATAAAAATATTCCTATTCCAAATATGGATTTGCAAATTTAAATGCTTCTATTTTCCTCTTTTTTCAATGTGTTGCGTGTGTCTGTGCTACTGCTGTGGAGAGGCATGACTTTAAAAATTATTTGGCATATGCATTTCATTTCTGTGGCTCCTTCTCAGGAACCCAAAATGACTAATTAATCCATCACCTTCTCCAACCATTTCAAGCATCAGCTTGACCGCTGTTACACTCGCTCGCATGTTGATGCAAATTTTATTCCATTTGGATCAACCAAAGTTTGGCGATATGATATTGAGCGGTAATTTACAACGATTACACAGAAAATATTCACCAGTCAATAATTTCCATATCTTATCCTGTTTACCTTGACATGGTAAAAATATTCACCAGCCAAGAGTTTCCATCGTCTTATATCGCGTTTTCTTTTCAATGTGTGCTTGATCAACTTAACATGGCGGACTCTGATAATATACTCACAAAGTAAATACTATGAGAGGAATTAATATTAAAGTTAAACATTAGAGAGGGTTCATATATATATTTCGTCTTATCATATGAATATTTTACTTGATAGTTTATGAAATTACCTTCTTGAATATGTAGGTAACTTATAAATACTTTTTAGTCTAATTAAAATTAGTAGAGAAAATGTTGTTATAGAATGGTGTATAAGTTGTGTACTAATATACTTTTGATATTTTGGGGTAAAATTAATACAGAGGGGTGAACACGACGTGAACCTACAACAACCACCCATGTGCGCTAAACCTATAAGCCAAGGGGTGCACTTAATACAGAGGATGTAGACCCATGAATTGCTCATGGGTGCTTTGAGACATGGACTTGATGCAGTTAGGGTTGATTTTCTCCTTCGTGAGATCTGTAACACTTGGTGGTTGATTTTAAAATGAAGCTGATAGGGTATAGTTCCCTTCAGATTAATGGAATGGCCTC
>LPNX010761303.1:318936-390659 GCA_001517045.1 Pseudotsuga menziesii | reverse complement strand
TATATATATATATATATATATATATATATATATATATATATCCCTCGATGGAGCAGTTTTCTATTCAAGGTTGATCTGATATTTTCCTCTCCTCCTCATGCTCAATTTCATCCCCAACTTCCTTAATAATTTTTTTGACATGAGATTGGCTCTTGGCCTTACAAAGTCGGTAACGACTTCCTGTTCTTCTATACACATAGGGCTCTCTTTCCTCCCTATCAGTATCCCCACGCAGTCTCCTTCATATCCTCATAATAAGGTGCATGGCGGCTGGAAGTGCAGGCTTCAGGCCCCGACTTCCCCTCACAGGTTTAGCGGGTGAGATTTTTACTGACCTGGGTGGTCGCGTGAACACACTTGCCCTCTAGGTTGGGATCGAGTTCTGCGACTCTCTGGAGAAGCTATGGTGAAATCTGCTGGAGCTCAGTTGAGTTGTTAGGCCAAGGTGTTTTTCTTTGCTTTAATTACAGAGGACAAGGTAAAAATTTCATAGCATTATGTGTTTTCGTTGTTTGTTTGTACTCATTGGTTTAAATAGGGTTCCCGTTTTGAATAATATGATAAAATGCTTGGTAGATTGTCTCAGTCCCATATTTTGGTCTTTTATTTATTTTAAATAGTTTATTATAAATTAGAAATTATAAATCCTAAAAGTATTTAATATATTAAGCTTTAGATAATTAATTTAATTGGCCTGTAAGTTATTTTAAATAGTTTGTAATTTAGAATGAGGTTAGCATTTATAAATTATTGGTTACGTTAGATCTTTACCATAAATAAAGTTTATGTTTAATTTAGAGGTAAGATTACTAAACAAATTATATTAAGATGTTATATTTTGATGTAATATTAACTTTTAATGTTACATTTGGAATTTTGAAGTTTAAAATCTAAATGTTAGTTTTAAATGCCTCCTTAAATATTCAATGTTAGGTGTACATTTAATACTTAATATTGACAGTTCTCAATTATATCACTTAATTTAAATATTACACAAACGTTAGAGTGCAATGCTGATTTACCCTAATCACTTAGGAGCTATAGGTAGTGTCGAGTTAGTATGGGCTAGAAGAGGTACCTTACAAACATTTAGCAACAAAGGTGTCGATAACAGGAGGGAATGCATGCCCTAACGACTAGTCTTGTGTGTTATATAGAGTTTATGTGAATGGTTTTAGTAATTCCAATAGCGGAATTTCTATTTCCTTTAAAGGAATATAATTAGATATAAATAATGATCCAAGAGGCCTATAGAATCACTCAGTTGTATGAAGAATGTATATAGACACAGTAGGTTGTAATTAATGAGGAACATGAGGGGATTGCATTCTAGAAAAGAGTGAGCTTGTATCTGATATAAAATTGCGTTGTAATATGAATAGGTATATATCAAGACTCGTGGGTCTAAATTCTTCTTAAGAATGTGTAAGATAATGTGCGGTTTATTTCAAAAACATTAACTAAATATATGAATTAATGCAAAAGTTAAAACAATATACATATAATATAAAGGTTGTAGTTAAAAATTTAAGTGAAACCCCATGTGGGATAGTACGATCAAATTCAACAATGGTGTGAATATATGGTAAATGAATGCATTCAGGAGCCTCAAAGAGCCAACCAGCTTCATGTACAAATGTCAAATACCATATAGTAACACCTATGTGATAAAATAAGTAATACAAATTCAAGGAGCAATGGTTTCCCTTGATACTATATTAGATTGAACTTGATAAAATTGCATTTTGATAAGGTATAGTCATGAACACCTTGTAAACAATAATAGTTCTCCTAATTTAATGATCGTTACAATACCCTTATTTTCATTGATACAATTGCTTAACATGAATAAGGAAGTAATAATGTCTGACCTTAAAATTTAAAAGACATATTGGACCTTCTTCCCCTAAGAGAGGTATGCTCACCTTAAGGATCAAGTGGTATTTGCGTGTTGAGTGAATACAACTATGAGTTCTAAGGCCTTCATCTAAAAAACTACTGAACATTTCATGCTCAGTTGGATTAATATATACAAGCTATAAAAATAACAAAAACTTTGTGAATGACAAGTAGACCTATCTCGATGATGTAACTTAAGGAATATTGAATAAGAGGTAAGAAGTAGGATGTTAAGGTGGATAGTACTTGATTATAAACTTTAGGGATTCTGGATATAATATTATGATTCAATAGAAGGATTGATCGAAATTTTTGTTAATTATAAAAAACACATATCATGGGATAAAATAAGTAAAACTATAAATATAACATTGACGGGATTGGTCAAGTTAAAGATTAGTAGGACACGTATACCCTCAGTTCTGCTAACCAGGATGACACAGAGACTACGCGTCGAGATTTTCCCTCACTATTTTGACCATAACTTCGAAAATGTAGTGCCCCATATTTTGACTCCGACATATATTTCCCTTAGACTTATTATAGTGTATCTACTTATTATCTGTAGACTTAGCTATACTTCATTTTGGCATGTTATATGTGATTATTTACTGATGTTATGATGTTATCAGGATTATGCTCTAATTATGATATTATGATGTTATCAAGCTTATATTATGATTTGATCATGAGGTTACGACAATTAACATGCATATGTAGATGCTTTGATTATGATGTATGATGATTAACATTTATATGAAATTATTGTGCCTATGTGATTATCATGCAGTAGTCGTTATCAGATTCCTTTATTTCATAAATATATAGTTGATAGTCATCCTCAATATGATGTGAGATGTATGATGTGGTACATGGGCAACCGTCCATGATGCGATTTATTTTTTGATTTTATGTGATGAAAGGAGGTAATGTTCATGATATGGACCAGCTATTGATTGAATATTGTTATGAATGCATGTTTGCATAGTACTAACCTGTAGGGTATAGGGGCTATGTGATAGCCAAGTGTGTTATACCAAGTATGACTCAATACATATCTTGAAGAAGAGTCGTAATTTCCAAGTGATGATACGATGACACGTACCAATAAAATCGATAGCAACGTAGTATGGTTTGATGAGTATCTACCCAGTATGTTGAGAGGGATGGAGGCATTTCCCACCCTATGTCACTTTGATACCCGAGGTCGTGGGAGCGTAGTGCTGAGACACGCTCCCCAAGTTGTTGTGATGACGATGGTTAGATGCCTGCTAGGAGAGGCTAGGTCCGCTAGATAGCCGACGCTACCACTCTCAAGTTTTATGTGGGAAGGTCAATACAACTAGCATCCACTTGTACTAGCAGAGGAAGGATAGGGAGGATGCAGACATAGGTTAGGATGGGTGGACATCTTAGTTATTATGGTTGAATGTTGGACAATTATGATAATGGATTAGTGATGGTAGGTACCAATCTTAACTCACTAAATAATAAGAACATAATTGTTAAATAACTCCAAATGTCACAAGAAATCATATTATATCTGTGTATGGGTCATGTTGCGTGAAATATTATTTGTATCAGTTAGAATTTAGGGGTTTTTACTATAGTACATGTGCAGCATGTGCATGTACTGGCCATGCATGCACGCTAGTATGAAATATTTAAATAGTTGGATAGGTTAACTAAGTAATTGTGAATTGCTTTAAACCTATAAATGTACCTTGAATTGTTTTAAACCTATAAATGTACCTTGTATCGCTATTTTGACCATAACTTCGGGACAAAGTTTCCTGAAGGGTGGATGTATGTAATGCCCCATATTAATGTTTATTAATGTTTATTATTAAGTAATTTTATTAAATTAAACATATACTAATTATTTTACCATTTTACCATTTGTGTAAAACATTAAATAAATAATATTGGGTAATGTATGACAGTTGGGTATGTTATGAATTAACACGTACAATTCAATAGGATAAACATTTTAGTAATTTCCACCTTCTCTTCGGGGGCAAGGGATTGCTCAATTCAAGAAAATTTATTAGTGCATAAAAAATGTCAAAACAAAATCTGAACTGAACTGCCCAAGATAGAATTAAATAATTAAATTAAATAAGAAGGGAGGCGGTGGAAGAAGGAAGGCGGTGGAAGAAAGGAGGGGAAGGAGGTATAAGGAGGGGGATGATTTTTTGGGATTGGTCTGGAGAGTAGTCAGGAAATTGTTTTTACAGAATAACAGAGTAAGAAGGAGAGGAAACAGAGAGGGAAGAAAGCTGGAGGAGGGGGTTAACTCCAAGGGGCAGATTTACACTCAGAGAAGAGGGAAGTTTCTATTTGGTTTATCGGTACGTGGGCTCGGGGGCTAGGAAACCTGTCAGTTTCCTAGGGCTAGCAGGTTCGCTGGTCGCCAGGGTGGTTCATCCAGTTTGGCATCCAGGCTCGGATGAGGCTCAGACAAAGGAAGGGCAAGGCTACAGGAGCAGAATTAAGTCCAGGTATTTTTTGAACTATCTCTTTATTTTGCAAATAAAATGAAAATCTGAAATCGGAAGTTAATATCATTTTATTGTTTAAGTTTAGGACTTAGTGCTCTACCCAACAGGCAGAGCACTACACCACATGTTTTAGCAGAATTGGTTTTAGCAATTGGGACTTATGAGCGTTTTCGCAAGGTGACGTATTTCAGGACTGTTCATCATAGTGAACTTGTACATACTTCCACGATTCACTATTTCACCTTCAAATTCTGAAACTTTAACCAAAGAAACTAAATTTCGTTCCCTATCTATATCATCTTAAGAAATTTAATTTGAACCTTTGTAGTCATAGGTATAGTAATTTTCCCTAGGTGTCTTGTTTAGGGATGAATCCAGGGAGAGGCTAGAACCCTAATTTGGAGAAATGATATCTCCTAGAATATAGCGAATCGGAGTTTGAAACTTTTAAAAAGGGTACATCGGGAATTTAGATTTGTCCTATAAGAGTTTCATCTCCTGATCCTTCTCCAATATCGAGATATAGTGAATGCACCAAAATGAGTATTTTTAGTCTTTTAGGGTAATCTGCTCCGGGGTCAAATTGGTTTTGACTTTATCAGAGTTTTACCCAATAATTTTTTTTGATCTTGGTCACTAAATTTCAATTTTGAGGAAGAGATAAATCATATATTGGGCTCACTAAAAAATTCCTCTTCTGTGAAAAGCCTTAATTTCCCACAGCAGTGATAGGTCAAAAACTAAAAAATGCCTGGAATCAAATTTTGCTTCGACAAAAATATGTGCCCTTCAATGGAGAGTTATCCCAGCCTTGTTTTTCTAATGATATGTGGAGAGAGACACAAAAAGTCAGAATCCATAGCTTCTACAGCTGCACAATGTATTCTTCTCAAGTTAGCTCTGATACCATGTTATATTTTTATCATTTAATCAATATGATCTAGGATCTTATCTGAGAGAATAACATGCACAACAATAATGACAAGAGACAAGAGACACAAAGAGTTTTCCTCAAGGAAACCATAAAGGAGAAAACCCCACAACTTTATTAGAGATAGAATGAACACCAATAGCAAAATTAAAACCTAAAAACAAAAAGATGATCTCCGATAGTTGTTTTCTCTCTCACTTGTGCGAGCTCCTCTTCTCTCATTCATGCACTACATTTGAGTGAATATGTGTTACAAATAGAGAGTCTCACTCTCTATTTATAATATATTTCAACTTGACAATTATTTACTAGGGCCGACCTCAATAGGAGAGTCTAAAAACCCTATTACAAGTCAACTGTGGGGACTATTTCCTCAGCTTACAACGAAGGGTTAGCTTGAACTCAATTATGGGGAATATTGCCCTGAATTAAAATAGAGGGTTAACCTTAATGAATTTACATGGCTTTATTATATTAATGAATCTCCCCATTGGAGGAACATTAGGGTACGATGAAATACAATATAAGATATAAAAGTGAATACATTCCAAAGTCACAAATACATCAACACTATAATGCTTGCATCTCACATTATTTCTAACTCTATATTGACTTTTTCTGTGTATCTTGGATTGAGCCTGTATGGGATGTTTTTTATAGGTTTGGTGTCATGTTTCAGGGTAATATTCATTTCTTCAAGATCATCAACAATTTTATTCATTTTAAAAAAATTTGTGGCGAAGAGATCTTGGAATTTATGTAATAAGTCAATAATCCTTGCTACAGTCTCATCATCCTAGTAGTATCAGATATTGACAAATATAGGGTTCTATGGAGAACCAATGTTTAATTTCTTTATTTTAAGAGGATTCCAAAACTTGTCACTTGAAATTCCTTACCCCTCTATTGCTCGAGTACCATCAAATTTAGAATTATTTATTTCATGTGGGTCATCATCATTAGGTTCACTTGTTATATTGTAGCACTCCATCCAATGTTGAATGACCACACTGCTCTAATGGAAACTTTTCATCGACACATGAATATATTCAAAGATATTAGGTTTTATTCTTTTTAAAGAACATCATTTCTCATATTTTCATTAGCATACTCAAATTTATCCGTGAAAATGGAAGATAAATCTTGCCATTCAATTATTTCTCATTGCATTTCAACCGAGGTATATCATTTTCTTGGTATCATGTCTAAGGTGTGTATGAACTAGTCGACCCATTCTTTTCATGGTGATGTCTTCCATGTCATTTGATAATCCTCAATATAATTGACACGATTAATCATTCCTTTATATTTTTTACTAGTATAGAGCACCTTTTCTCCAAATTGGACTTTCATCAATCTTCGACATTCATGATATTTGTAAATAGTATACTTATGAGCAACCCACCAACTTCTAGGTGTATCCTTCAATGCAAAATCTAGGGCAAACAATGCCTGGAATCCAATTTAGGTAAATATTCATAGGTAGGTAGATAACATACCTCAATACCTACCCATCGCAAAATATGTTGTGATTCTTGCGCATTTCCACATTGATACTTGATGTAGTTGGTTCTTTCAGTACTCCAAAGATTCTCTTGAGTCCTACGAGAAGGAAATAACACTTCATTGAATGAGTTTTCCATCAGCTATCATATTAACATAGTCATCCCTGAAATAAGTGATATTGTAGATATGATATAGATATCCATATTGTCCTTCATTTTTTACCTACTTGACATATCTATGGCCTTCCAGAGGATCAATTGGTGTGACCACCCCTAGTTATTCATTCTCAAATGTTAATATCCTCTTCTTGAAATTTGTAATGATTTTATTGTCAATATCCCAGTCAATCCCTAGAAGTGCATGATACGAATTTGTATAATCCACATTGTATATAAATTCAAAATTTGCATAGGTCATGAGTTCTTTTATCTCGACAAGAACGTGAGTCATTTAACCAATAGGAAGAACCTCCGACTAGTTGGATAATATTAGTTAAATGGGAGACCATACTATTATCGGCTTTCCCATTCTTTCCCATGTGTATTTGGTGAGAATATTAACATATGATCCCAAGTACAAAATAATATAATCCATGTCATAATGACCTATCTAAGCATTCATCCTTGTCGCGCGCCCAAATTTTAGTCTTTTTCCAATGTGGTTAAATTTCTTTTATGGTTGCACATTTTTTCGAGTTTATTTGACTAAAAATGGTAGTTCTTCCACAAAATCCTTATCTTATATTAATATTAAACAACTTATAAACAAATATTCAACTTATTGACCTTCTATATCAGTTTTCTTTGAAATAACTGTTAAAATCATCGATCCATTTGCAAGGTTGGTCCTTCACTTGATATCGGGACAACATTGGAATTTGATGCTTTATTTCTATCGATGAACTCATGATGTGCGTCAAAGAACACTTCCTTACCTTTATGGAGATCAAATGGAACTTTATTTTTTGGTGTTGGTTGAACTCTTAATTTTCCATATGGTGCTTCATGATCTCCTCCAGTTGCAACACCTCCTCTTATAACAACGACAATATTAGGCTCCCGAGGTTCACCGAAAATATTCTAAATGTTTGGATTCAAATTTTGAGTTGGTTCTAGTTTCCTGTGTCTCTATCCTACTGGTTAGCAATAAGTTGAGGAAATTGTTCGGTAGTGTGGTCCAATGCTTTATAATATGTAAAAATCGAAGTAGGATTAGTGAAATATTGGAAAAATGTCCAAGCTAACCACAATTATAATAAATGACTTGGCCCCTTCTGCAACCAAATCCACCTGGTCATCCTCGACCTCTACAAATACCACCCCCTGGATTGAAGGTATTGCACCTGATCTCGCTCGAATTGCATATGTTCATTATTTTTCATCATATATGTGTCAATTGTTTTCTCCTGCAACAAGTGATGTACCATACAGTATTTATCCTCATGAACCAATAATCGATAAAATTTACAACATAGGTTGGTATGTTTACTTAATATTTTCTGTAAATACAAGCATTCCTCCAAACGATGCGCTTGTTAATCCTAGATTTGTTATCATTTTTGGTAATTAAATTACTTTTTATCTTTTTGTATATTTTATGAGACACAGATCACTATTCAGCTCAGGTATGTAGGAATTTAAGGTTTATATAAAATCCATTTATTATTATCAATTTATAATTTTATTAATTAAAATTGACATTATTGAAGCACATTTGATATATTAATTGATTTATATATTTGTTTGCAGATTATATAATATTTTTAGGACAAATTAACTATGCATTCAGCTTGACATGTGCACAGCATGTCCAGGTTGACACCTAGCTCGTTGAGTGAAACTCATTGGTAGTTTTCCAGATGTTAAAACGTGTTAGTGTAGACTGTAGTCCTGAAGCGCACCGGCAAACAAAAATTTCATTTGTCCTAGATATGCACCCAATATATCCAACTCACTGTGTAGCTTGCTCTTCATCTTTCTGTCCAGTTCGCTAACCAAACTGTGCACTCTTGGAAATTGATTTCATGCATTAAAATCTGAAACAGTTGTGAAAACGACCTGTTGTCCACGCGTCTGGGTGATGAAGCTTGTTTTCTAGATAATCCACTAGCTTGCAACCTCCTTTGTCAACACCTCATCAATATACCACACATTGGGTTGCTGTATTAACCCACGTTCTAGAAAAATCATCCGTACGCTCTCCTCTACTCGCCACCATTTCACCTGCTACGCTAAGGAAGGAGATGTGCACCACATCTGAAGACTGTTTGCAAGGAAGAAGGATCTTGTACATACACTGTCCAATAAAGAAGACCAGATCCATGATGAAAAAGGGAATATCTTGTGCGTTGGCCTGTAATTAGTTAAATGCCTTAATAGTGGACTAAATTTAGAGAGCATTCGACGACTAAAGGGTTGACTTGCTCATCCCTGCAAATGCTATATATAAACACCTCTTAATGTAGAGTTAGGGAGTTGATCATTTTATTTGTTAGACAGTCATTTTTGGAGAAGAACATTGTAACTGTGTTCCATCATTTGAATAAATGGCTGTATGATTTACTGTTGAGGATTGTATTTCAATAGAATTTAGCTAGGAACCACCCCTGATTGCTAAGAGGGCCCCTCATTGACTAGAGGTTTCTTTCCTTTTCTTGTTTATTTCTTTTTTTCTGTTGCAGTTAGTTTTGTTTCTATCTAGTTTTATTATCTCATTTGTTTTCTATAATGCATTTTATTTCTAGAATTAAGTAACTAGATTGGGTGCATAGTTTTGTTTTGAATTTACTTTTAGTCATTTTATTTCCAATTTACTATTCAATTTATTTACAAGCAAATATAATAGATTGCTTCATTAGAGGAAATTTGAGGTCTAAAATGGGTCTCCTAAGGAAAATAATAAAATAACAGTTAAAATAATAAAATAATAGTTATTAATTTTGGAGGAAGAATGAAAAAAACTACTTCTTTTGTTCGTATTTTCGACATATTTCCTTGTCGTTTTACTCAAATTATGAGAGGGACAGCTCGTTGGATGTGGAATTTAATTTTACATCTGATGAGTACCCATACTACATATTTTTTATGGACCCCGCTACCCCAAAAATAAAAAATACCTGAAAAATGTGATGATGATGTCATGATGTCATCATCACATTTTTTCAGGTATTTCTTATTTTTGGGGTGGCGGGGTCCTTCAAAAGTATGTAATGTGGGTACTCCTTGGATGCAGAATTAAATTCTACATCCAATGAGCTCTCCCGCTCAGAATTTGAGTAAAAACACATGGAGATATGTCGAAAATACGAACAAAAAAAGTAGTTTTCTTTTATGACAAATATGTCAATTCAACCATTATGGTCGACTCATTTTATTGAAATTCCTTTGGTTCCTGAATTCGAACTCACAAAATTTATTATTGGTGTGTTTCTTATAAGGACCATTTTAGACCCCAAATTTCCTCTATTGTTAAATTCAGTTCTATTTATTTCCTATTTTTTATAAGTTATCAGTTATGCAATTTAAATTTTAGCTTCTTTATTAACATGCAATGATTTCCCTATGTTTATGAATTTGTTTAAGTTCATTTAATTGTTAAATTTGCTTATTAAGTAGGTTTACTGATTGTCTTTATGCCTTAAATATGCATTTGCACGAATTTAACTAAATATTAGATTATTTAGGTTAACTTTTATCATTTTAAATGTGCAGACTGTCATCCGGACAACGTGTTTAAACTATCATTCAACCACCCCTTTTAGACCTACAGTTCAATCTATCATTTAGTCAATAGTTTCATTTTTTAGTGTTTTTAGTGTGTTTTGAGGTTGTTTTTAGTTCTGTTTCTTTAATGTTTGAAGTATGCTTTAGCTGAGATAGTTAGATGGTAGTTTTGTTTAACATTGAAGTTAAAGTTAGAGTGTTTTAGGTTATTTATTAAAGTTTTATTATTTTCCTTACTTCTTTTTCATCTTAAATATTTCTTGAACTGTGCTATGCTTTGTTTCTTGTATTTGTTTCTGATTCCTCTTTACTGATGTATTGTTTTTTATTTATGATTTTGTATTGATTGATCCATTTGCATGTAAATTTTAGTGTTATATGTGTTACCCTTAGTATGTTTTTAGGTTGTTCCTTTTCACTATGTGATCACTGAAAGAGACTTGTAGGACAAAAATCAAAGATATTCCTTTTAACTTTTCTACTTGTTTCTTTCTATTTAATTTTCTTTATTAAGTTTTCTACTTGCTTATTTTATTAAGTTTTCTAATTCCTTTGTAATTAGGTTTTCCTTTCCTCTTAGTTTCCTATTTTGAAAAGATTAGTGTAGTTTAAAGTTATTTACTTATAAAATAAATTATCAATTATTTAGTTTAATATTTTGTTCCGGTTTAATTAACTTAATATTTGAACTCTTAGGAGTTTGACTCGGTTTTTCATTTTGAAATATCTTTCGATATTTTTTTGTTAAAATATTTCCACGAAACCATAGGATCCCTTCTACCTTCATATATATTTTTTGTCAACTCTAAGCTTACCAACCCCGATCGATAATTAAATATTAGGTGAATTAATTTGGACATTATAACACCCAATACTTTTGGCGTCGTTGTTGGGGATTTGTTCTGTAATGTAGAGTAGAATTCCCTATGAAGTTTAGAAAATAGGTTGGTGGCGGGGGATCAGTAAGATGAGAGGTAAGAACCTGCACATTTGTTATAACAGGCGCCCCCAAATCCAGCAATAGTAGTAGGAAATATTTTCTTTTGTTTAAATTTTTTCATCAGCAGACTTAGAGATCCTTAGGGTAGATTTATTAAGATAGGAAAATGCATAAAAATCCCTACTAACTACCATAGGGGACATAATTACCCAACCTATAACTCAGCAGAAAGGTATCAAAAGATGCCTATAGGAAGTAGTTCTACCTAGAAACCTAAGGAGATTCTCTCATGAGATCTTGCCAGGGAATCCATAGAAGGAGAAGGAACCTTGGAAGGAGGTCCTAAGGACCTCATTCCCAAGGAAGTTAAATAGTATCATCCACTAGAAACCTCCATCCCTCCACTAGTTTCGAATCCAATTAACACAACTTTTTCACTAGTAGGAGATCCAAATTTCGTTGACTTTGTTGATCCTACCCAAGTGAAAGCTCTCTTTTGGTACCTCAGTATATCCAGTCATCTCACAAATTTAAACTTCTACAGTAGAACCTACTATCCTTTTAAGATTCATTAAAAATATGGTTGATCAAAGGAAGATCTCTCCCGAAGAAGAACATTGGGATGCCCCACTGTCACCTCGAAAGGAGCCTCCTAGGTATATCTACATTAAAAATCCATCTTATATGGAGAGACAGGGAGAAAACAAAGATCATGATGAAGTTAGAAATGAAGAAGGAAAAGGGAAAAATCGAACCGAGGTTACCTTCAGGTTCCCTATATTTAGACACGATGCACAATGTAACTATGAAAAACATACCTCCTTCCTCCTTACCTACTTTCTATGGAAAAGTAATGAGGACCCAAAGACATTTTTGTTCGAGTTAGATATCCTTTGTAGGAGTTATAATTATCTACAAGATGCTCACAAACTAAAATTCTTTCCCTCTACACTAAAAGATTCAGCCTTGAGATGGTTCATGGGATTAGGAGAATTCACTCTCAGGAATTCAGATGATATGAAAACTTCATTCTTATGAAAATATCAATAGTATTGCAAACCCAAGGAATCTTGACATGATATATTCAAAATAAAACAACTTGAAGATGAGATATTGGAGGACTATCTCAAAAGGTTCATCTATACATTACATAAATCTAAATATAGTCACCTCCGAGAAGATGCAGTATGTACACTTTTCCTTAAGGGAACCTCCGAGGACTTATTAGAAAGTCTTAATCTCATGGCGGCTGGCGATATTTCTCATAAAAAATTTGCGCAAATCGGTGAGATGTGTAAAACTTATTCTAGCAGTAGGGGGGAAGTTGCAAAACGTTTTTGAGAGACTTTTAGTAGAAACGTAAGAGGAAACATTCCTAGTTCGGGCAGAGTTACAAGAGTAGAGTTAGGAAACCTATTAAAGAACTTCAAAACTGATATCTTAGGAGAAATGGGTTCTCAACTAGATTATTTAGAAGATGAGAAAAGGGAGGATGAAGAACAAGCAGCAATGGGTATTTTTTGACCCATATGTAGAACAAAACATTTCCAAATGGAATGTCCATTAAACAACATCTCCGTATGTCACATCTGTACAGAAAAACACCCAATAGATAACTACCTATCCTTTTCTGGGTTGAAATCCATCTATAAGAGTGGGGAAGTAGCTGAAACATCTATGAGGACTCCTTGCCAACCTAGAGATCTGGCAGCATATCAAAACTTTCCACTGCATCCTCCACTCTATTATCCTCCGTATCAACCACCTCAACAATGGAACAATTCAAGTTGGCAAAATTATCCACCTCAGTTCCCGCCTCCTCAATTTCCACAACAACAATATTGGTCACAAGGATGGTGAGGACAACCATATCCTCATTCACAACCTGTCCCTACACCTAATCATCCTTATCCTTAGCATCAAACAAATTTCTAGAAAAATTCTCCTGGATTTGTACCTCGAGCTCCTTTTATCACACAACAACCTCATCATTTCCAGAACACAAGTCCTCCTTGACCAACATTATTACCTGCACAATCAATACCTAATCCTAATAATAAACCAACTCAATCTCTTAACATCATTGAGTTTCAAACTCTTCCATCATACCTTATTTCAACTGTACATGTACATGGAATTCAATTACGATCGGGAAGAGTTGTGAATAATAAACCCAAGTCATCAGTCATCCTTCATGAACCAAATGAAGAAGAGGAATATTCAAATGAACCCATGAATGATGATATTTTGGAGGATGTGAACATTCCAAAGGTTCCAGTACACACCCATCCTCTGCAAGAAACTATTCAGGAGCAAAGAATTCCTCCATTTTCAGAAAGACTAGTAATAGAAAAACCTGTAGTTCATCCAGAGTATAACATTTTGAATAAATTAAACAATATCTATATTAAAATCCCTATGTTACAAGCTATCAAAGACATACCAATCTATAGTAAGGTAATAAAGGAGCTATGTATTAAATGCCCAGGAAAGAAGCAAAAGGACCCTCTTACAATTCATGTTATAGGAGAGATGTCTGAATGTATGATAGGTCATTCCTGGATTGCAAAATATACAAATCCAGGGGCCCCAGTAGTGGCTCTAATTGTAAACAACACCGCCATGGAAAATACATTGATCGATTTAGGATCTGCTATTAACATGATGACCACCATAGTTTTACAATTTTTACAGTTAGGACAATTTCTTTGACCTACTACTCCCATCCTAGAACTAGCAGAACATACTACGGTAAAACTTGCTGGAGTCTTGGATGACATTGTTGCATTACTAGCCTCATGGGAATACCCTGTCAACTTTATGGTCATAGAATCAAAGGATCCTTCTAAAGGGAATCCTATTATCTTGGGAAGACCATGTTTAGCTACCAAAAATGATTTTATAGGATGTAGGGATGGAGAGATGACAATTTCCAATGGGTTTTCTACACAAAGAATTATTTTATACCCCCCAACATAACTAGTAACTGAAAAATCATGGTGGTTAAATTTTTCTTTTAGGGATGAGCACTTTGATGACCTCTCCCTTCCTAGTGATTTCTCCCCGGCACTTCAGGAGAAGACCACTGAGAATGTCTTATATCAGTTTGTTTCTTGAACAACCTGTATGGATTTCCCTTAATATTTTTCTCAACTTGATCAAATTTTTGGAGATGAGTTTCAAGAGAATACAACTCTCTCAATGTTTATAGAAACACCTTGTGTCTTCACAATTGAAGAGCATACAATACCTTATACCATACCTTGTGATGTTGGTCCTGGAAAATTTTGTACATATAAACGCATGATTAAGTGAAAATCAACAAGCACAACTGCTTAAAGTTATTAAGAAACAAGATAGAGCATTTGCATGGGAATACATAGATATGAAGGGTATACACCCTGACACCTGTATTCACCATATTTATATGGATCCAAGCATGTCACATGTAAGGCAGCCACAGAGGAGGATGAATCCTGCTCTAAAGGATATATTAAAAGAAGAATTACAAAAACTCCTCACTGTTGGTTTCATCTATCCAATCTATGATAGTAAATGGGTATCTCCTTTAGTAGTAGTCCCAAATAAAGTCACATGGAAATGCCGCATTTGCATTGATTTTAGAGAGATAAACAAAGCTACACTTAAAGACTACATTCCTTTACCCTTTATTGATCAAGTATTAGATACTCTGTCAAGTAAACAATATTTTTCCTTTCTTGATGGGTATAGTGGTCACAACTTGATCTTAATAGGACCTAAATATCAATACAAAACCAATTTTACATGCCCTTGGGGAACATATACTTATCGAGTTTTTCCATTTGGCCTATGTAATGCACCTACCACTTTTCAGCGAGTAATCTTCGGAATCTTTTTTGATCTTATACATGATAGTGTGGAGGTGTACATGGATGATTTTACAGCCTATGGTAATACTTTTCAAGAATCCCTTGACAACCTTGAAAAGTTCTTAGTCCAATGTCAAGAAATGAATTTATCCCTTAGCCATGAAAAATGTAAAATGTTACTGACAGAAGGTATAGTTTTGGGACACCATGTTTCCTCCCAAGGAATTAAGGTAGATCCTGTAAAGATCTAAGTAATTATTGGCCTTCCCTCTCCTAAAAATCAGAAAGAGGTAAGAATATTTCTTTCTCATGCTGTCTATTACTGCCATTTTATTGAAAATTTCACTAAAATAGCTGCACCAATGTTTAAATTACTTAGAATGGACGCAAAATTCCAGTGGATAGAATCATGTCAAAATGCTTTTGAAATCCTAAGAGATAAACTATTAGTGGGACCAATACTCAAGGGTCTTGATTGGTCCCTTCCTTTTCACATATTCACCAATGCCTTTAATACAGCCATAGGAGGATTCCACGGCCAAAAATAGGGACAAGCACCTTATGCCATTTATTTTATTAGAAAGAATTTAACTCCTATTGAACTTAATTATACTATTACTAAAAAAGGAATTTTTTGTAGTAGTTTATTCTATTAATAAGTTTCATCATTAAATTACATGTTATGAAGTTTATGTGCATACCGATCACTCTTCCATTAGATTTCTAATAAATAAACCAATTACTAATGGTAGAGTGACTCGATGACTTATTTTATTGAAAGAATTTAACATTACCGTTATTGACCGACCTAGTAAAGAAAATCTAGTAGTAGATTTCCTTTCCCGTATTCAACATGAATATAGTACTAAACCAGTTGACGAAACTTTTCCTAACGAACATATATTTGTTGTATCTGTTCAAACCCCATGGTTCATAGATATTGCCAATTATTTAGCAACTAGGAAAATACAAAACCATTTGTCCCCACATGAGACGCTTCATATTATAGTTCAGAGTTCCAATTATTCTTGGGTTGATAATGATCTCTTCCACATTGGTCCATATCTTATTATTCAATGATGCATGTGGGAGGATGAAATGATAGACATCCTCCATGCATGCCATGATGGACCATGTGGAGGACATTTTTCTGATAAGAGGATAGCATACAAAGTCTTACATTCTTGTTATTATTAGCCAACCATTTTTAAATATGTTGCCAAATATTTCAAAGGATGTGATAGTTGCAAAAGAATGGGTAGACCTACATCATTTGATCAAATGCCCCTACAACCCCAAGTCATGATTGAACCCTTTGAAAAATGGGCTCTTGATTTTGTTGGACCAATTTCTCCCATGTCTCGTAAAAATAAATATATTTTAGTTTGCATGAACTATGTCACCAAATTGGTAGAATCTAAAGCTTTATTTAGATCTACAGAGAAATCAGTGATAGAATTCATATATGAAGAAATATTCACCTGGTTTGGTATACCTAGAAAAATTGTCATAGATCAAGGTACTCAATTTAATTCTAAATTAAGAAAAGAACTTACTACAAAATATGGCATCTGAAAATGCAAATATTCACCTTATCACCCTCAGGCTAATGGTCAGTTAGAATCAACTAATAAAGTATTAGAAGCCATTTTAACTAAAACCATTCACTTACATCATAAGGACTAGGCACATAGACTCCTAGAGGCTTTATGGGCCTATAGGATAACATGGAGAAACACTACCAGACATACCGCCTATGAGTTAGTGTATGGAAAACAATTCCTTTTACATATTGAATTTCAAGTTAAAACCTTTCGTATGGCAGCACAATTAGGCATGAATTTGGATGAATCACAAAAACAACGAATCTTGCAGTTAGACGAGATTAGACAAAATGCACTCCAAAGAACCATGCTAAGACAGAATCAACGAAAGATATGGCATGATAGTTTTATTAAACAAAAGTAGTTTAATACTCGAGATTGGGCACTAGTATTTGACTCACGGTTTAAAAATTTTAAAGGAAATTTAACTACCCGTTGGATGGGCCCATACGAATTAGTTACAACTTTTGACAATGGGTCAATAAAAATTAAAACAATTGATGGCTTAGAAGTTTCCTTTGTAGTAAATGGACATAGACTCATAGACTTTATCATCAACCGACATCTAAATAATATTTTATATAGAATGTTTTGCAACAGAATGAAATGGAATTAGCTGAAGGGGAAGCTATTCCTCCTCCTCCTGACCCTTGAAAAGTATTTTGGGTTATTATCACTTGTATATATTTAAATATGTGTGTTCTTTCAATAAATAAGAGTCATTTCTAATAGATTGTTTACAAAAGACTTTTTTTATTTTTATTATGTCTTCATGAATAAATTGAATCATATAACAAGTGGTTTTGCAGTTTGATTACAAATACACTATATCTATAAGTAGCTCATGGAGTATTACTTGGAAAACGGAAGTATGTTAAAACACTTATGAGGTATCTTAACCTTTCTTGTGGTTTTTGGTATTTTGATTCATACATGTATATTTCTGATTTACTCTTTTGAACAGTTTCTTGATAGACCTACTTTCATTATCATATTTTCCATATTCTCATCTTACACCTATGGATTACTAGTTCATATTATACTTATTATCAAAACTTGTCTCTCAAGTATTCTAGTGATAATTCGAGAGTAAGTGGAATTTTTGTCTGTGGGGAACATTACTTTTATTTTATGAAGAAGAAGGACTATAAGGTTAAAGAACAACTTTAAGTTATTCTCTTTTGACATGATCTATGGTTATGGCCATTATGAAATTACTTATAACTTTATTTAAAAATAAATAAAATTGAATTATGTGTTTAGCAGGACTTAACACGCTCTAGTACCAATTGGCTTCCATATATTTAATAACATTATACACGGAAATCCTGTCAGAGTATTGAACATGCTTGCTGGTAGTGGGTCAGTGCTAAGTAAAAACTCAAAGCATAGAAGCTTGATAAATACAAGTAAACCCACCGGGGTACTGAACAGCCTTGCTGGCAGCAGGACTATGCTTGCATGGTACAGAGGTAAGCCCATCGGGGTACTGAACAGGCATGCTGGAAGTAGGGAAAAACAAGGTAAAATAGATCTGGTTGATGCACTACTACGCACATAGTTCATAAAACAATGATAATTTAAAGAATATTTTTTAGAATTTATAAATAAACAAGTCACGACCAATTGTTTAACATGTCGTTTGAGAGTGGCTGTAAGTTTAGTTTGACCTTGCCCATCTAATTCAACATGTACCTAAGATGTCATTTTCCTAGAAATGGGACCCATAGATTGTAAATCTCAAATCCTTCAGGGTAAACTTAAATATTTTGTGATGACACGATATCTTTAAAATGAGGCATAGATGAATAGTTTTTCATGTGGCATTATTTTGGTTAAATTGTTATCATTCAAGCGGTCTTTCTAAGCAATTTTATATTTTTCATGAGTATACATATATGAATCATTTCCATTTACTAATTAGTTTTGTTTTTCATTAATAAACAGCATGATAGAACTCTTTAATTTTTATTTTTGGGAATAATCAATTCTTCTCTCTTTTATGGCTTAAGGACATACCATATCTTTGGTTTGGGGGGAAGGATTGGGAAAATTACATTATTTTTACTTTTCATTATTTATGATAGATCTATTTATCTCTGACAAATGATAAATGTTTTCAGGATAATATAAGCACTGGAACTTGATTATAGCATGAAGCATATTTTTACAGCAAAATCAATATGAAGAATCGAATGAAGTTCCAAATGAAATACCAAATGACGATCTTAATAAAACAATGTAATATTATAGCACTTATAATTAAAATTTTCTAGCCAAATTTTGTTTTTTGGCAATTATTTTTTACCTTCATGTGGATGCTTAGAAATTATTCCTATCATTTCATTATTGATATTCCCATCGTTTTACCCAATCATGCATGTAAATTATCAAATGACCAATTTTCTTGATTATAAATGTGAATTATACTTTTCATGTCATATGTTCAACCTGCCCAAAGTTTTAGTTTGGACATGGTTTAATTAATTTTAAACCTTATGAATTTACTTATGTATATACCTGTTGTTGTCTCACGTTTCAAAATTCGCTATGACAGTGTGATTTTTTATCTTTATTTTCGCTCAATGGGACCTGGCATTTCTCTGGTTTGGGGGAATGCTGGTCCTAGATTTTTTTATCATTTTTGGTATTTAAATTACTCATTTCAACATATGTTTTGTTATCTTTTTGTATATTTTATGACACGCAGATCACTATTCAGCTCAGGTATGTATGAATTTAAGGTTTGTATAAAATCCATTTATTATTAGCATTTTATGATTTTATTAATTAATATTGACATTATTGAAGCACATTTGATATATTAATTGATTTATATATTTGTTTGCAAATTATATAATCTTTTTCGGAAAAATTAACAAGAAGTACACATTCACTTTTCCATGCGCACAACACGTCCAGCTTGACGCCCAGCTCGTCATCCAGCTCATTGTGTGAAACTCGTTGGTAGTTTGCTAGATGTTAAAATGTGTTACTAAAGACTGTAGTCCTGGAGAGTACTAGCAAACAAACATTTGTTTCATCCTAGATCTGCGCCGAACATATCCATTTCATGGTACATCTTACTGTTCATCTTTCCATCCAAATCGCTAACCAGACTACGGACTATTGGAAATTGATTTCAGGCATTAAAATGTGAATCAATTTTACAAACAACCTGTTATCCATGCATCTGGGTGATGAAGATTGTGTTCTAGATAATCCACCATCTTGCATCCTCCTTTGTCAACACCTCATCAACATACAACTCGTTGGGTTGCTGTATTAACCCACGTTCTAGAAAAAAATCCTGTGCACTCTCCTCTGCTCGCCACCAGATCACCTGCTAGGCTAAGGAAGGATCCGTGTGCCACATCTGAAGACCGTTTGCAAGGAAGAAGGATCCTGTGCATATGTTGTCCAATGAAGAAGACCACATCCATACTGAAGAAGGGAATATCCTATGCATTGTCCTGCAATCAGTTAAACTCCTTAATAGTTGACTAAATTTAGAGAGCAGTCAACCACTAAAGGGTCGACTTTCTCATCCCTGTAAATACTGTATATAAACAGCTATTTCTGCAGAGTTAGGGAGTTGATCATTTTATTTGTTAGACAATCGTTTTTGGAGAAGAACATTATAACTCTGTTCCATCATTTGAATAAATAGTTGTACACTTTGTTGTTGAAGATTTAATTTGAGTAGAAGTTAGCTAGGAACCACCCCTGATTGCTGAGAGGGACTCTCATCAACCAGAGGTTTCTTTCCTTTTCTTGTTTATTTTTTTCTCTGTTGTAATTAGTTTTGTTTCTAGATAGTTTTATTATCTCATTTGTTTTCTGTAATGCATTTTATTTCCAGAATTAAATAATTAGATTGCATCCATAGTTTGGTTTTGAATTTACTTTCAGTCATTTTATTTCCAGTTTATTGTTCAGTTTATTTACAAGCAAATATAATAGATTTCTTTTAAATTTAGTTATGTTTATTTCATGTCTGTTACAAGTTATTAGTTATGCAATTTAAATTTTAGTTTTTTATTAACATGTAATGATTTTCTTATCTTTATGAATTTGTTTAAGTTCATTTCATTGTTAAATTTGCTTAATAAGTAGGTTTACTTATTGTATTTATGCATTATATCTGCATGTGCATGAATTTAGCCGCAGATTAGATCATTTAGATTAATTTTTGTCATTTTAATTGTGCAGACTGTCGTTTGGATAGCCTATTTAAACTATCATTCAACCACCCCATTCAAACCTACAGTTCAGTCTGTCATTCAGTCCATAGTTTCGTTTTTTAGTGTGTTTTGAGATTGTTTTTAGTTCTATTTCTTTAATGTGTGAAGTATGCTTTGACTAAGATAGTTAGATAGTAGTTTTGTTTAACATTGAAGTTAAAGTTAGAGTATTTTAGGTTATTTATTAAAGTTTTATTATTTTCCTTACTTCTTTTTCACCTTGAATATGTCTTGAACTATGTTATGGTTTGTTTCTTGAATTTGTTTTTGATTCCTCTTTACTGATGTAGTGTTTTGTGTTTATGCTTTTGTATTGATTTATCCATTTGCATGTAAGTTTCACTGTTATATGTGTTACCCTTAGTATGTTTTTAGGCTGTTCCTTTTTCACTATGTGATCACTGAAAGAGACTTGTAGGACAAAATTCAAAGATATTCCTATTAAGTTTTCTACTTGTTTCTTTCTATTTAATTTTCCTTGTTAAGTTTTCTACTTGCTTATTAATTAGGCTTTCCTTGCGTCTTACTTTCCTATTTTGAAAATATTAGTTCAGTTTAAAGTTATTTACTTATAGAATGAATTATCAATTATTCAATTTAATATTTTGTTCCGTTTTAATTAACTTAATATTTGATTTCTTAGGAGTTTGACTCAGTTTTTTATTTTGAAATATCTTTTGATCTTTTGTTTGTTAAAATATTTCCACAACATCATAGGAACCCCTCTACGTTCGTATATTTTTTGTGTCAACTCTAAGCCTACCATCACCGGTCGATAATTAAATATTAGGTGAATTAATTTAGACATTATAACACCCAACAACACTCTGGTTTGAAAAATTATACACCATGGAATTCCTTGTGAATTGGTAGGATTTGGTGTTCCTGATGCAAGATAATTCATGAATGTTGGAGATGAATATTTATGATTTCCTTTATTTTTACATATTGCACACCAGAGTTCCTCCTGTACTTCTTCTCCTTTCTTGATATCTTGTATCTGCAAAATGAGGTTAGCAAGCTGCAATTGTACCTGCATCATTCTTGCACTAGTTTCTCCAACTGTTGAAGATTTCAATTTCATGGTGAGCTCAAGACATTCGCTCTAGGATACAATATTCGATTTCATCAAAGGAATACAGATATGTGGTAGCATAACCACAATACACCATTATTTATGTTAGACATCCAACATCTGGAAACTTACTTTGGCCATTATAGTCTTAAATATTTGGTCAAAGTCCTAAATAGACTCAGTAGGAAACTGCTTGATCTCTTTTAATTGTGTAATGCATTGCGACTTAAAATTAGGATTTTTGAACTCTTCTATAAATTCTGTCTAGATATGATCTAAGGATTTCTAAGGGATCTCTACTAGAACCACAGAGAATTTCATATACCAGTCAATCACATGACCTATAAAGGTTGTGATCATATGGGATCTTTTTATAGCCTCGTATTGGACTTGTCGAACTGTCCATGCAAATTCACATAGGAACCAATGTTGGGCAGGGTCATCTAACCCATTTTCATTGAATATAGGTAACTTTATATCACTTCTTGCCATTCTATTTACTCTTGGTAATATTGAATCAAGGGTTACACTAGGAATTCCCTGATAATTATTTCCACTCTTACTACTATTATGATCGAAAAAACCACTTTGTGATGTGTTTTAGGTCTTACCTCAGGTTCTACATATGTATGTGGGGTCACTAGTATATCATAGTATTTATTTGTATATGGTACCTCTTCTTCTTCTTCTTCTTCTTCTTCGAATATAAGTCGATATTCCTCTTCTTCGTCACAGTATTCTTTATCGAGATGTGGTGCCAATTCATAGTCCCTTATTTCAGTCACACTGCAACTTCATATTCTTCTAACAGTCCTCCTTCTCTTTCCCGAACAAAATATTCTTACACTCCTGAGGCCTCCACCTTCTTTATGAGCATCTCTAGATATAGTAAACATCTCAAATTATTCTGGTCCATTCCTCTCAAAAATTTTCTTGTGACATTACTACAGGTCTTTTTGCACAAATATTTATCCATCGAACTACATTCTTAGGATCCATTTTCACATACAAACATATTTATCCACAATTTCAAGGATTTCAAATATTAGCCTCGAGGTTACTGAAAGAATTCTCTTATTGTTTCAATATATGACCTAATTGTATCAACTTCAATCTCAATAACATATCCTTCTAGAATACTATCAACCCAGAAGTTTACATACCTATATATAGGATTACTAACTCTTTTCAATTGTTGGATCAACTGAGGACTCCACTCGATGGATGCTATGCCTTGCAAATTTTTCTTTTAAGTTTCTATGTTTACAACCACTCATGCAATAGAATGGGGAATTCAATAAAGAAAATATCATGAATGTATGTTCAAATATATATTTATAACCAGTTTGTTAAGCTCAGTCACGATCCTTTACTCTCTTCCTATGTAAATCCTTATGATTTGTAATAAACCCAATCTTGGATTTTTGGCTTCATCGGGTGCCAAAATATATACATGTATAGAATGATCCAGGTCTCATCAATGTAAGAATTATTTGGAGGATTTTTGGTTGAACCAGGCTCATACTTCCCTATTCATCAACAAATCCCAAGATATCGACCCAAAATATTATAACTTCATCGACAACACCTCAACACAAATGAGGCATCACTCGAAATATCTAAGGGAACTTCCAAAAATAGGTTTATGTATTTATGGAAGGGGATTTTCTTATCTCATTATCAGCAAACCACTCGACAGAAACCGAGGATTGGAATCATACATATATCAAGGAATACAATATATTATTTTGTCGAAAAACATAGATAGCATGTAAAATATATATATTATAACATACATTAATCAAAATTCCATACTAGTATATCATTATATGCTCAACACACTTAAACAGGTTCATTCACAATAGGCATTCATTCATCATAGACACAAGGACACATGTTTAACGTGGAAACCCATAGGGTAAAAACCATAAGGGATCTCGTCATTTGGCATGAGTAATTCTTAAAATCCTTTGGTCTACGCACACAACCTGTAGACTCTTCTCTAGGTGATATTTATAATCAAAGAATTCTTTTCTCGTATCATGCTTTGATGTTTTGGTCTCTCTCTCTTTTTCTCTCCTTGATATCTATTATATTTATCTGTCTTTCTATGTATCTGTCATTCTCTCATAGCTTGGAACATCTTTGTAAGATTTTACAATTCTTGTTTTACTAACCGATTATCAACTGTTAGTCGACAAGTTGTTCTACTCACTCAAAACTTCTCATTATATGTAAATATAGGAACTATCGACGCAATTTACAATAATAATTTATTCCCAAATTAGACTATTAGTCTAACTACCTCTTACCAAAATATATGTCAAACTCATCATTTCAACTTTCTCTTCTCTTCTTTTGTCGCAACTTCTTCTTTCGCAGTGTTTCCTCTCCTTGCGACCATAATATTCATTTTCCCGAACTTAAACTTCAATGTGAGGACTAGAAATGGTAGTGATATTCTCCAGCAAAACATGAGAATCTAGTCGAAGTACCTGGAGAAGCAGGACATGAGAAAGACATAGGGATACAATGTCATCTATGAATTCCACATTACCAAAGAAGCAACATATAGTTGAATCCATCAAAATTAGTTAGAATTTAGGAGACAATGTAGTCGAAGAGTGTGAGGCTAATGAGTCTATTACATAAGAAAAGGGAGGGTGGTAAAATTTCAATTGGATTGTCTGGAAGGGTCATAGTTACGGTCAAGGTTAGAGGCTGAAAATGGAAAAGAGAGAGGGATTTTACATTCTTCAACACTATACAGTGCACCCATTTACATAAATTATGGGAAGTAAAATTCCAATCATTTCTCGTATAGAGATTGAAGGTTTTGAGATGAGAGGAATGTAAGAGTAGAAGGTTGGATCTAGTATTCTCCACTTCTAAAATGTCTAGTGGATTGGGGATGAACAAGAACATAAGAAGATTCGAGGAGAGAATAAGATTTGAAACTTGGAGGTAGAGATATCTCCATCTCATGGAGAGAATAGAATATCTGACTGCATCTTTAATTAGGAGATATGAAAGGATGGCAGATAGAAAATGATTGATAAGTTCATAAATTAAATCTGAAATAAGTGCCATGCTATCTTACTGAAGGAAGGAGAGAGTGAGAGAGTGGTAACTATTAACACAATAGAAAAAAGGAGAACCAACAAAATTAGATATTGGAGAATAGTTTTGAACGGATGATACATTTGCTTTTATAGGGTTTATTGATCCAGATGGATATCAATGGCCACCCACCTATTCCATTGGCTCAAAACAATTGTCCATTGTAGCAGTTTCCTAGTTATTTTTTTTATGGATTTTCGGGTCCCAAACTTTTGAGGCTATTTTAAGGCCCTAAACGATGTTTTTTGGCGATTCGGGAGCCAAATAGATACCATTGGCATGTGTTTGGATGACCAAAATTTGTAAATATTAGATAGACCTTTCCAACGAGCTATCAAACACCCAAATTAGAGATCATATGCAAAAGTTATGACCCTGGGAAGTTGACTATTCAACTTACCACCTTGGGGCCGCAAACTTTATGACGGTTCATCTTCTAGGGTTACATTTTTGGAATTTTGGGGTTCTCACCCTCATTTTTATTATAAATAGACCTCTTTTTCCTCATTTTGTATTCATATTGGAAAGAATGAGCGTATTAGCCACATCTCTTCTCAGAGATAGCTACCGCCATTTTAGCAATTGTATTATATCCTGTTCTATTTCCACCATTTAATAGAATATGTGTTTACTGTATCTATGTTATCTTTGCAAAATTTATGTGATTATGATTCTGTATATATTTTTTCATTTCGTTCACACATAAATCCGGATCAGTGGTATCATAGCAATCTACTCTTTGATTGCTTCTTGGTGCATTTCCCCGATGAGGTCTGAGTATAAAGAGTTTGGTCTCGAACTAGTTTCACTTGATAATTCTCAGCGTCCCACATGAACTCCCATGGTGGAAGAAAAGAGATATGACGTATCAAAAGATCCTATCAAGTTGCTGCTCGGGGAATCCCTCGAGCGACAAAGGAACGAGATGATGCATAGTTTCACCGAAATCCTTCTACGAATGCCAGCAATGGTAAGTGCATATTCAACAAGGATGGAACTCCCTTTAAGGTACAAGTTAACTTTGATATTCATTTATTTGAATAAAAAATCAATGCAGATGCCCTAGATAATTGGTTGAATGTTCTAGAAGGGTATTTCTCTATCCACAATTTTTCTGACAGGAAAAATATCACCTTTGCACTCCTTAAGGTAGTCGCCCATGTCCAAAACTGGTGGGGTACTTATTGGGAGAAAAAATCATTAGACAAGTCTAGAATATTTGAGATAAATCCCACTTGCGCGTCTGTCATAGATGTTGTCAAGGAACAATATTAACCTATGGGAAACTATGATGACCAGTACATAAAATGGACCATTCTACATCAAGAAAAGGACCAGACGATGTTGGAGTACACCAAAAACTTTGATACCTTGTGCTCAAAGCTGGGTATCAAGGACTCCGAGTGGCACCTAATTTTAAATATTGCAGTGGTGTTAGATTTGTAACATTTAAGCTAGCATTATCTTAGGATCTTTAATTAAGAGAATAACAAGAACAACAATCAAACATAAGAGGCAATAGACAGAAAGATTTTCCTTAGGGAAACCATAAAGGACAAAACCCTGCAACTTCCTCAGAGATAGAATTAGCACCAAAAGTAAAACCCAAAACAGTAAGATGATCTCTTGACAACAGTATTCTCTCTCTATCTTGTCCGAGCTTCTTCTTTCTCTCTCAGTTATGTGCTACAACTGAGTATGAGTGAGTGTGTGTTAAATAGAGAGGATCACTCTCTATTTATACTAATTCCCTACTTGACAATAACTCACTAGGGTTGACTTCTCTAGGAGAGTCTAATAACCCTAGGGCCCCACAACTGCAGGGACTTTAACTCTTGATCAATAAGGAGGGTTACCCTCTATGACTTTACATGACTTGTTTACATTATTGAATCTCCAAATAGAAACATCGAGGCATGACATGACTCAACTACATTACAGATACTTCCTATACTAAACATCGAGGTACAATACATAAAATATACAAGTGAATACATTCTGAAGTTACAAATTCATCAACACTTCATCTTAACTAGGAAGGTATTTGCTCGACACAATTTATTAGCACAAGTCTTCTTCTCTGTATCATCTGGATCATTATCAAGTTATCTTCATCTTCAATTCATTTTCATTTTTGGATCTAGATAATCACTAGATCATCATCATTGGATATAGATCATCACTGGATCATCATCACTGGATTTGGATCATCCCTAGATCTCGATCATCACTGCTGGATCATCATCACTGGTGCTATCTCTTGATTCTTCTCATCATAATAGGTTCTATAGAGCCAACTCTTTTTCATGCTGGTTGTAGGCCTAGATTCCATGTAGGTCTTCTCTAGCACTTATATCTGACCCTAATTCAAAACAGCCTGCCCAACACTTACAACTGACCATGCGAGGAACACATCCAACATACATGTTAGAAAGGCACACCCAACACTCACATCTGACCAATGAGGAACAGATCCTGAATCCATGTCATAAAGGCCCAGCACTCACATATGATCATGAGAGGAACCAATCCATCTTTCATGTCAGAAGGGCTCTACAATTACATTCAACCATGTGAGGAACCAATCCAGCATAAATGTTGAAAGGGCTCTGAAATTACATTCGACCATGTGAGGAACCAATCCAACATGTTAGAAGGGATTTGCACTTACATTTGACCATGCGAGGAACCAATACAACATGTCAAAAGGGATCTTCACTTACATATGATCATGTGGGATCACATCCCACAGTCACATCAAAATGGATTTGCACTTACATCTGATCATGTGGAAACAAATCCCACAGTCACATCAGAATGGATCCGCACTTACATTTGATCATGTGGGAACACATCCCACAGTCACATCAAAATGGCTCTACACTTGCATCTAATCATGTAAGGAACCAATCCTATGTCCATGTCAGAAGGGCTCTCGGACTCATCGCTTCCCTTTGGAGGGAACCTCGATCTGGAGAACACCAAGCTTCTCCCTGAAGTACTCAAACTTCACTTTGGCCAATGGCTTGGTCAACACATCCGCTATATGTTCATTCATCGCAACATACTGGAGCTTTACTACTCCTCTGTACACCATATCCATGATATAGTTATGTTTGGTCTCGATATGCTTCGACTTGTCATGGAACACAAGGTTCTCAGATAACTTCACACAACTCTAGTTGTCACAATATATACAAGTAGCATCCAACTGGAGATCAAACAAATCAAATAGTAGCTTTCTCATCCATACTACCTCACAACTAGCTGAACAAGCTACAACATACTCTACTTCATCTATACATAGTGCCACGCAAGCATGTTTCCTGCTAAACCAAGAGATCACACATGATCCCATACTAAAGCAGTACCCTGAAGTGCTCTTCCTATTAATGGCACTGCCTTCCCAATCTGAATCAACATAACCTTTCATGTTAATCTTCTAATCTGCCTCATACTTGAGCCCATAATCAACTATACCCTTTAGGTACCTCAGAATATGCTTTGCAACAATCAAATGAACATGTCTAGGATTTGTTAAGAACTGGCTCAATTTGTTCACAAAAAAGCAAATATATGGTCTTGTATTCATTAGGTACATCAAGGATCCAATCATCTGATGATACATTGTAGCATCAACCGACTTTGATGAAGCATCATTCAATAGTTTCAAGTTCGACGCCATAGGTGTGGCCATGGCCTTCTAGTCCATCATCTTGAACCTCTTCAGGATCTCTACTACATACTTCCCTTTCCCTAGGGGGATTCCATCTGTATTCAGCAACAACTCCATACCTAGAAAGCAGTGTATCATACCCAAGTCCTTCATTTTGAACTTGGAAGCAAGCTTCCTCTTTGTATCATTAATCAACTCATCTTCACCTGTTACAAACAGGGAATCTACATATAGTAAGAGTATCAATGGGTTCCCTTCTTCAACCTTTTAGTAAAGTTTGGAAGCATACTTTATTCTTGGTAAAGCCCAAACTAGATAAGAAGCCATCAATTCTGTCGTACCATGTCATGGGTTCCTGTTTCAAACCATATAGGGATTTCTTCAATTTACACAAGTGAGACTCCCTATCACGTGTCTCAAAACCAAGTGGCTACTCGACATAAAATTCCTCTTCTACTACACCATTCAAGAAAGCAGTCTTGACATCCATTTGGTGTATCTTCCATTTCATTATTGCAACTAGAGCAAGTGCCAATATGATGGAAGTGTATTTGGCTACAAGTGCAAAAGTCTCTTATTAATCTATCCCTTCTTTCTGGGAGAATAAACGAGCCACGAATATTGCTTTATATTTCTCTATGCTACCATCTGTAGCATGCTTGATCTTGTAGATCCATTTGGAAGTCACAACAGACTTCCCCTTTGGTCTTGGGACAACATCCTAGACATCATTCTTCATGATCGACTGGTACTCCCTGATCATAACAGCCTTCCATTCTTTCTTCTCTGCTTTTTCTTCATAGTTGGAAGGTTCTTTATCAATGAAGTCACACAATAGTGCTACATAGTCGAAGCAGGACCTGGTTCTTTTCCCCTCTCTATGCATTTCTTTTGGAGCCCCATATCTTTCTACACCTTGGATAGCCTCTCATACCCATGCAGGTTTTCTCTTGTGAGGATTCTTCTCTTGGTGTGGATCTACAAGTTCCTGGGGTTCTTCTATTTATCGCTCTTCATCTTGATTTTCATTGTTAGTTGTATCTTGAATTCTGGGTACTTCTGTTTCTTCAGAGTCTTCAACTGGTCCCTTTCTGGATTTGTTGTAAGATGAATCTTTGTCGAATGTTACGTCTCTGCTTATGTTGATATTCTTGAATCCTGGGAAATATATTCTATAGGCTTTCGAGCTTTCAAAGTATCCCACAAATATACCCATCTTTCCTAAAGGATCTAACTTTCTCCTCTTTTCTTTTGGAATGTGTATGTACACTAGACAGCCAAATATTCTGAGATGGCTGACTTCTGGTTTCTTACTGGAGAAAACTTTTTCAGGTGTCTTATTCTCGAGTACTTTATGCAGAGTACGGTTCTATACATACATAGCTGTTCTAGAAGCTTCTACCCATAGATGCATAGGAATATCTTAATCATGAAGCATTTCCATTGCAACTTCCATAATCATTCTATTCTTTCTTTCTACAACCCCATTCTGTTGTTGATTATATTGAGTGGTTAACTCTCTCTTAATCCCTGAATAGCTGCATAGTTATTTGAATTCAGTTGATGTGAATTCTTCACCATTGTCTGATAGAAAGGTCTTGATTTTATTTTCTGTATGATTCTCGATCAAGGATTTGACCTCTTTGAACTTGCTGAATACTTCATCCTTTTTTTTCATGAAAAATATCCTTGTATTCCTAGAAAAATCATCAATGAAAGAAACATAGTATACATACCCGCTTAATGAGCTAGATGACATTGGACCGCATACATCGGAGTGAATGATTTCAAAGATTCATTTTGTTTGCTTTCGCTACTTGGAAATGTCTTCTTTGTATTCTTTCCCTTCACACATCCTTTGCAAACTCCTTCATGTTTTTCCTGCATTTTTGGAAGTCCTTCGACAGCTTTGCTTGCAATTTGTAGTGCTCTGTAGTGTACATGTGCAAGTGTTATATGCCAAATTTCATTTGGATTTACTGATTCATGAGTCAAAGCTTGTTCTGGTTGGCCCTTCAATTTGTATAATCCTCCCTCTTGCTCTCCAATTACTGTTGCATCGTCAATATTGTTTCCTTTTGGCCACATGAGGACTTGGCCATGTACAAATGAAACCCTCATGCCTTTTGCATCCAATTCTGATATAGAGAGAAGATTCTTCTTTATTCCTGGTACAAACAAGACATCCTTTATTTTCATAGAATTTCAAGACTCCAACTTGTAGGAGGATTCACCACTACCTTTTACATGATATTGGTAGTCATCTGCAAGTTTTACCTTATGGGGTGAATCATGTTGAAATATTTTCACAAAATATTCCTTGAATCCCGTCATATGTTTGGAAGCCCCACTATCAATAAGCCAATCTTTTCTTCCAGGTGTGATAGTGCCCTTGAGGGCAGAGATCAGAACATATTCTTCATCACTTGAAGAGTCTTCACTTTCTTGTTTTACTCTTTTTCTTGGAGGATCATCATCCTTTGTAGTGTGAGCATGATGTCTTATTTTGTAGTTCTTATTATTATTAGAACCATTCTTATTCATGGGACAATTTCTAGCAAAGTGTCCTCTTTCATCACATGTATAGCATCTAAGTTTGGATAGATCCTTGTTTAATTTTACAGAATTATCTTTCTGGTGAAAGTGATTACCTTGGTGATGATGATTGTCCCTTCTAATTTTCTTGGAGTGTACTGTGAGAGCTTGATATTCATTTCCCATTTTTTCTTCTTGAGCTACTATTCAATCTTCTTCTTGTGAGCACTCTTCCCACAGTCTACTAATCTTGATTAGTTTCTTTCTAGCACAGATTCCTTAGATGAAAGAATCCCATGACCTAGGGAGGCCATTCAAGGTGGTCATTAAAATATATGTATTCTCTACTTCTTCGTCCACTGATTCAAATTTCTCTTTGATCTAGGAGACCCTTTTAAAGAATCAATGTATGGTCTCCTCATTATAGATATTTACATTCTTCAACTAGTTCCTCAATGTCATCTTCCAGTTTATGTTCTTCCCTTGAAACAGTTTGGTCAGGGCATTAAACATAGCCTTAGGTGTCTTTAAGGAGGACACCTATGGTATGAGGCGATCCTTGATTGAATCAGCAATAATCCTCTTATCCATGACCAATTTCATCTTGTGTAAGGCCTTAGCCTCATCTCCCTCTGGAATTGGAACCTCTTCAGTGATGTAAGAGTCCAACTCATTTTCTTCTAGGACCAGGGAGATCCTATAATTCCACACTCAAAATTTATCAGGTCCCTCAAGCTTTTCATCAAGCTTGGTATAATGAGACATGTTAATTAAGAACCTCGAATGGAAATACAAAATATTTATATCTTACCAGGTTAAGATGTCAGAACTAGATCTGGAGCTGAATTTCTGCAGATGTGGTTCTCTGGTTCAGGAGCAGATTAGGGTTTGACTTTCCCAAAGTTCTATCCAACCAAAAACTTTGATCTTGATCTCTAAACATTAATTTTGGGGAGGAGATCAATCCAGGCCTGGGCTCACTCAAAAATTCCACTTCTATGGAAAGTTCTAATTTCTGGCAGTAGTGTTGGGTCAAAAACTAAAAATGCTCAGAATCAGATTCTATTTCGATAGAAAAATGCGCCCTAGAGAGGAGAGGCATCCCAACCTTATTTTCATGAAAATCTATGGAGAGAGATCCAAAAAGTAGGAATCCCTAGTTTCCATAGCTATACAGTGTGTTCTTCTCAAGTTATCTCTAATTCCATGTTAGATTTTTAACATTTAAGCTACCATTATCTTAGGATCTTTAACTAAGAGAATAACAAGCATAACAATCAAACATAAGAGACAATAGACACAAAGATTTTCCTCGGGAAAACCATAAAGGAGAAAACCCCACAACTTCCTCAAAGATAGAATCAACACCAAAAGTAAAACCCAAAATAGTAAGATGATCTCCCGACAGCGGTAGTCTCTCTCTCTCTTGTCCCAACTTCTTTCTCTCTTAGTTATGCACTACAACTGAGTATGAGTGAGTGTGTGTTAAATATAGAGGCTCACTCTTTATTTATACTAATTCCTGACTTGACAATAACTCACTAGGGTAAACTTCTCTACGAGAGTCTAATAAACCTAGGTCCCCACAAATGTAGGGACTTTAACCCTTGATCAATAAGGAGGGTTACCCTCTATGAATTTACATGACTTGTTTACAGTATTGAATCTCCCGATAGGAAAATTGGGGCATGACATGAATCAATTACATTATAGATACTTCTCAAAAAAAACATCGGGGTACAATACATAAAATATACAAGTGAATACATGCCGAAGTTATAAATACATTAACAAGTGGTCTACATAAGTACATCCAAACTGATATAGACTTCCTTGACATCTCTTCACTTAGATCTGCCTATTAGTATGCTATCAAAATTGAGGAGAAATTTTGACAAAATAAAAAGCGAGACTTTTGACCTACGAATCGACCACAGAAGCAAGGCAAGGGAAACCCTAGCCTGTAGAAGACAGGAAAAGGAAACGACAACCAATACCCACCACAAGCAAATAAAGGGGGTGGAAATATAAATAAGGACACCATGAAGTGGTGTGAATTTGATAAAATCCATTGGAACAACACTGATGAATGTCACTCAAAGCAATCATTAGTGCCCGAGATCAAATCTTCAGAATTAGATCTTGATTTTGATTTCAAGCCTAATGCCACAGCCACATACAATGGGAGGAATATCATTGATGCAGACCCCACTACCGCTGTTGCTACCGCACAGATTCAACTAGAGGATCCTGAAGAGTCATAGGCAAAGGAGCATCTCTTCCACTCGTAGATGTGGGTGAAGGGAGTCCCACTACATTTCGTTGTTGACAATCACAGCCGAAAGAACCTGATCTCAGCACAGGTCGTTAAGATATTGGAGCTTTCGACAACAACCCACCCGCAACCCTACAACATCGGTTGGTTAATCCAAGGACAAGGTATCCGCATTACTCAGCAATGCCTCCTACCATATGGAATCAAGCCTTTCAAAGATGAAGTATTGTGTGATGTGGCCCCACTTGAAGTCTGTGATGTTCTTTTAAGACATCCATATATGTGGAAGTGTCATGCTGTATATGAGTCATGGCCTTGTAGCATCAATTTTACTTTCGGAGGAAAACTCTATCGAATACTAGATACCGTTGTACCTAACAAAGTCTCACAAGGTACGAAGATAAGCTCCCACATCAGAAAATTATTCCTCTTCACAATTGTGTCTGAAGGAGAACATAATATTACAGAGACCTCCACACCCTCTGCAGAGGGTGTCTCTGCTCATCTGACAAAAGAAGAAGATAGAGCCATTGTTTCCTAATCTATCTAAGTACCTCTACAATTCAAGACCACACATTCAAGGTGCTCATCAAGAAACAAATCATCCATACAACAATTACATCCCTCTCGGGATGTCAAAGAAAGGAAGCCTTTTCACTTCAGCAAATGTCACACCAGGAGATCAACTCAAAACACAGTTCGAGATATGATACGAGATTCGATGCAACAAAGACCATTGCTTCATAAGGATGTAATATTGATCCATATGGATATCGGTGGCCACCCATCTATTCCACTGGCTCAAAACAATTGTTGATTGTGGCAGTTTCCTAGTTATTTTTCTATGGTTTTTTGGGTCCCAAACTTTCGAGGCTTTTTTGAGGCCCTAAATGACGTCTTTTTGCAATTTAGGGGCCAAATGATTGCCATATACAAGAATTTGATTGATGAAAATTTGTAAAGCTTATATAGACCTTTCCAACGATCTATCGAATGCCCAAATGGGAGATCATATGCAAATTTATGACCATGTGAAGTTGACTATTCAACTTACCACCTTAGGGTCGCAAAATTTATAATGATTCATCTTCTAGGGTTACATTTTGGAATTTTTGGGTTCTCACCCTCATTCTTATTATAAATATTCCTCTTTTTCCTCATTTTGTATTCATATTGGCACGGATGAGCGTACCAGCGACATCTCTTCTCAGAGATAACTATCACCATTCTAGCAATTATATTAGAGTCTGTTCTATTTTTTCCATTTAATAGAATATGCATTTACTATGTCTCTGTTATCTTTGAAAAATGTCTATGATTATGATTCTTTACATGTTCTTTCATTTCGTTCACACATAAATCCGGATCAGTTATGATATTCCTTAAGGTGGTAGTTAAAATAAGTATGAACAATGTATGACGGTATATGGGATTATTTCACATAGTAGTTTATTTTCATTATATTGATAAGTGTTTATATTTTATAGTTTAGAGTGGACTCCTGAATTGTAGGAAGACGAGACAAGTGTATTTGTAAAAATTTATTTGATGATATTCATTCCAAATTCAAAATAAACAGTTATAGGTTAGCGGTCAAATCCATAGAAATTTAGGGGATGTACACCTCTATGGAATTTAAGAGTAAGGCTCCCTTGTCCCACAAACAAGGGGGTTGATTTTAATTATTCAACTTCATCTATATTAATCAGGATTTCAATTTTAAAACTCGCCTGATTTGAAATAGGACAACACTTGTAGGGAAAATTCTGATGACAAAATTTTCAACCATAAGACACAACTATACCTTTCAACAAAATTACTACCATATTTGGTGAAAAATTTATATAAAGGGTTATGTTTGTCCACTTATTAACTTGCTCATTCTAATGGGAACTTTACTTACAATATGATTATCAACACAATTTTGAGATGTTCTAGAATTTTAGATATTTGACTTTGTCAATATTAGTTAGAAAATATTTTAGTGGATGAATCTCATAAATGGATGAAGAGTACTAGAGGAATGATAGAATTAGGTTTTTGTAGTAGGTGAATATGGAAGAGAAATAATAAATTGTTCTACAAAACCATTGAAGATTGATTACATATCCATCTTCACCATAAGACCATTGTTAGTTAGGAGACTAGGGGAATCATATGAGGCTATTGTGGGTGAACCATAGAAAACTAACAAGGTCTACTTTTATCTTAGTCCAAACATATTATAATTACAAATAATATGGAAACTCTACAAAATACCTAGGCTGGGTTAATAAACTAGTAGTAATTGGAGGTTATGAAAATAGTACACCAAGTGCGCTAGGAAAATTCATGGATGATGAAGTGAAAGGGAATATCTTACCTAAATAAAACCTATGAAATATAGGTAATATTTTTTAATTCACAAAAACCATTGTCCACTTTGTTTTGAACACAGGTCCTTCACTCAGTTAAACTACTCCATAGAGCCGTCATTCGAGGGATATTAATGAATACCCATAATTTCACTAGATATCGATAAATAATTACTAAATTCATTTTGTTGAGGCACCTTTAGAATACATATTTCCAATTAGAAATCCCTCATTTTATGATATATTGCATATTTTTAATAGATATGCCCTTTTATACCGCCCAAATACTGGTAAACCCCCCATATCTTAATCCCTCCCCCCCAATACCTACAATATATTGACCTTATTTTTCACAACTTAAAAACCTCCCTTTAAGAATGAACACGATAAGATATTGATCAAGAAGGTCAATCCCCCATGTTTTTGGGTAGTTACATAAATCTTGAATTTATGGTGGAGTTAGAAAATTAAGATTTTTCATGGTGGAATTTTTATTTGGACATATAAAAAATTTGTATAAAAATTCCAATATCTTTATAACCATGAATTGAGTGACTAGCTTAGCAGTTAACATGTTAACAAGCATTTAAAAAGCATATTAATAAGAGAACGTAATCAAAAAAATGTTGCGAATAAAAGAAATATGTTAAACACAATTTGAAACAATAGATAATAATGGAGTTCGACTCTAAATTCCTACATCTCTGGGTTCCCTTCTATTGATATTTTTTCTATTCAAGCTTTAAATGTTGTATAATTAAATCAGTTTTTTGGAATTTTTTCTGAGTTATGTTTATCAAACTAGCCTTTGAAAATTGCCAAAGAAGGTTTAGGATTCTCTCACGAAGTCCTGTCATCCTCACAATCTGCCAAAGATGAAAATAAAAGATTCATACAAATTCTAATTTGGTAATCAATAGAAAATTCCTATTAATAGGATTTCGACCTTCTCCAAACAAGTTATTGAAGATTTTAAATACTATGACACAAAAAAATACAATTGAAAATACATACATAACAACTATACCCATATTTGATCCCGTTTGGATTCACCATAGTTTACACAAGAAAGAATTATCTGTTGTTTCACCATCCACAACCTCACATTGTAAGCATCTCCATAAGCCTTAAATTACATACACTAACTCTATCAAATTGGAAATTGAACTAAATAGTCAATTCCGAACTCTCTCAAAAACTTTATGTCCTCGATGATGCCCAAACTTTGAGTTAAATAGTAGAACATGGTCTTTTTTTGATTCGTAGATAGCATTTTTTATCCATAAGAAATGTTCCCAATAAAGATATAAATATGATTTGATGTTGAATTTATCCTTCAACATAGAATCTAAACCCAAAACATGAGCATAGAAGCACAAATTATGGATCAAAATATTTATGTCAAGATAAAAACCAAAACTGCATGCATTGGCATTGAACAAATCCCAGATTCGTTTTTGGCCATTTTTTTAGATCCATCATCGTTTATGTTGGACCATATGATTTTTTTCCATAACACCAACTGTGTCGATATGGTTGTGGGAATTTGCAATCATCTCTACCAAAATAGTGTCAACTATTATTCCAAATTTCCAATCCTGAATTTATCAGTCTCGATGTTGACAATAAAAGGTGAAAACTGTCGATACAGAACCATGATCCGTGATGACATCCTGATCCCAAATTTACCAATCTCGATGTCATAAGTTGGAAGTCGGCACAATCAAAACAATCACCAACAGTGATCCTCTAGCTTTGGATCCCTAACTATTTCGATCACGATGTCGAAATTTGAAAGTCGATATGGTTCAAACAACATTTCCAATGGTCCTGCCAAATTTTTGATCTTGATGTTGAAAGTCAGAAGTCAACAATAGGTCCATGTCACTTCCACTGGAAGTTGACTCACTTGGAAATTGTGCAAATAATTTTCCATATGTGAAATGGTGAAAGGTCCACATAATTGTAAACTCAGCACTACGAACATGTCACATGGTGCTCGATGGGTGTGCCATATCAGAATCATATAGGCCATGTTTCAACCTTCTAGTGGTGCCACATGGCACCCATTTTTCCACTTTTACCTATTTTGTTGAAATTTTAAAATGTGATATATTTCATATCCATATTCCATTTTTTATGAAACTAGTATCACCGAAAATATATCAGTGGGATATATATAAATGTGTGCTTCCGTACAACATTTGAATATTTTGATTTTTGGTATTTTGGGTTATTCTCCTATATCAAACCACCCCACTTGAAATATTTTGGATCACCAAAAGCTAGGATCATTCAAAAAATATGTGATGGAATTGTTGCCTGACTTTCTTAGTGTCTTTCACCAATCATGCTTGAAGGATGACCTTTTATACCATCATCACAAAGGAAAATACAAAGAAATAACTATTAAAACATCTTTGAAAATATATATGTAAAGGAAATTGAACCAACAATTGTTCCAACTTTTCGACCAATGAGTAACACCATTGAACATATAGATGTATATCAAATCGAACCAACAATTCATTTTTATTTAATTCCCAGACTATTATCAATCAAATGATCATTCACAGGATGTAAACTTAGATCTTGATTGTTCTTAGAGTACACTTATTCATTCTGTAATTGATACAAATCATCACATTTAACATATATGAAAGAAAAAAATTTACTTGCATTCACAATTATTTCCATCTTCCCTATAGAAACCATGGACAAGTTAGACTTGATTTGATGATATCATAGTATGTATTATGATCTCTATGAATTCCTAGGAGTACCTAACAAAGTTTATTCTTTTACATCCAAAATTTTACCATAGGGGTTGTGCCTTAATTTAGGAAAGTCATGGTTTTCCATTGTTGATTCCTATATTGGTTCTATATCTAAAGACATGAAAATATACCAAGGAAATTCCACTAAGGAACTCACTTTATACACTCCTAACAATGCTAGCACAGATCATGATACACGTGTTTAGGTAGGAAATCAGGATAATGGTGTATAAATACTTACCCTAGACATACTAATCCTATATAATGAAGAGACCGAGGGTTGCATGATCAAAAAATTTACCATAGATCTTATCTGATTATAACAACCATGCTTCACATTTTTCAGTTAGATATTGGATCACAATATTCAAGAAAATTTTTCAATCAATTCTCTCTCCTTATAGTTCAACTATAATCCTTATCCACTTTATACCATAGTAAATTCTTTGACTAAACCTATAGATATTAGTCCTAGAAAAAGATTGTATATTAATTCTAAGAAATATCATTTACAAGAAGAACAATTTATTGCCTTCTTACAAGAACACAATCATGAATTTTCATGTGAATACATTGATGTGAGAGGAAACTATCATGAACTATGCACACTCCCCATATTAACACAAGGATGAGTCCTAACATAATTGACAACCTGAATGGTGAGTATACTCTACTCCGCGAGAGATAATGTAAAATGAACTATAAAAATTGCTCAATTGCAATTTCATTTATCCTACTTTTGACAATTAATGTGTATTGTTGTAATCAATAAGATCACTAAGTTACCAATAATACACATAAGAATAACATAATCATAATAGAGATAAGAGACAAGAATAGTAGGTTGAATAACAACTTATATTACACAAAACACATATGGGTTCATACAAACATCAAAACTTAACCAAGTTTGTATCTGGCTCAAAAACCTATTATATATTATTACAAAATTGTTTTAAATCACTACATATCATTTCAGTCAATTGGCATGACCTATGGAGGCTGACCTAATCTCTAATTAGTCTACTAACTAGTCTAGTCAGGTAATCGACTAGCTCCTCTAACATCTCCCCCGGGAACAAAATATTTCTTTGTCCCAAAGAAACAGGGGAGGTAACAAAAAATATCCTGTCTAAAGTAGTTTCTTTCAATTTCTATGTCTTCATGGGCTATGCAAACGAATGGATTGTCATTTTTGTACACATATATCCACAATGGCTTCTATTGTAATGGCTAGTTGGTGCAGAAATTTTGTCCGATTGCGGAGGGAATTCTGAATGTCAATGGTCAAGTTTGAAATGCTTTACATGGTTGACATATTCTCTTGTAGTGATAGGTCTGTAATATTAATCATGTCAGGGCCCAACATTTGAGCTTTTTCCTCTGCTACGTTGACTAATATTTTCATTTGTGGACAAATATTGTCGAGTGTGTCGAGACTGGGGAGTTCCTGATTCATCCATTGATGTGTTTCTTTCTCTAATTTCTCGATATTTGTTTATTCCAGTTCTATATGATCTCAGATTGTTCTCCTTATTGTTTCTTCAAGTCTTTGTTGATTTTCCAATGTTTTGATATCTCCACGAGTCTCTCTAGATTGTTGGAATACTTGGATATAATAGGTATACCAGTTTCGCAATACTTCTTCTATAGTGGTAGACTCATTCAAATTCTCTTGTAGTACCTTGTGGGATTCTTAAAATGTTGTGTAATGATGTCTCATTAGCGTAGAATTCTCTTCTCTTTGCTCATATTTCTTGGAATGTAACTATTTTTGAAGGTTTGACATGACACTTTCCAAAAACTAGTAGGATCTTTCCAATGGTTTGTCGATGTTGGTTTCTGTTGTTTCTGGTAAAATTGTTTGTATCTAATTCCTACATTTGGTCAGGAATTCTACTTGTTCTTCTTTATGTTTCTCGATTTGTTCGTGTCTTCTTTGATTTCTTTCCACAACCTCCTTAGTAAGGGCTTTCAATAGTTGGTTCATTTATCCATCCCTAAGTTTTAGTGTGTCGAGTGCAGTAGTCGATCCTAGATGATGAAGGTGGATAACAGTCAGTACCTATTGTGTATGTTGATGTTCTCTTTTATTTTTATTTTTTAATTTACTTTTTTGTTAGAGTGATGGGACAACAGTGCTCATGTTGGTACTAATTCTGGATACTTCTATTATGTTTGTTGCTCTGTAGTCGGCTTATTTTTAGTTGAATGAACTTCTGTTATAGTAGGGTTTACCAGTTGTATTTCATGGGTGGGGCTTGCAGCTACTTGTGCATCTAGTGGTGGTGAAGATGGGGGTTCTTTATTGTGAGGGGGATCTAATTCTAGTGGTGGTGAAGGCAATGGTGAATGGTCTAGGGTTAATGGGGTGGTTGGGAGGTCACTTTTCGGCATGGGATATTCGAATTTCGGTTCCAAGTCAACAGGATTATCAATTTCTTTAGAGTCCATGAGGTTGGTTATTTCTTGATCTAGTGCTTCTACTTGATCATTTACTTCAAGAAAAACTACTTCCTCATATGCTTCATTAACCAAAGAATCTGGGATAGATGGTGTGAATGATGAGATGTGGGCTGTGAAAACTGTTGATGATTTGTTAGGGTTTCAAATAAATGAGGATTTGATGAGACCCACAAATTTTGGTTGTGGTGAGGCTTGGTTAGTGAGAAGTCATCGCACAGATCTTGACTCTATGAGTTAGTGCGTGGTGTTGATTTGCTGGACATTGCGGAATAGATTTGGTAGGTTATTGATAAGTTGTTGTAGCTCAGCATCTTTATTAATTTTTTCTTTAAGGGTTCTAGGTATTATATATTTATAGGGGTTCAGTGATATGGTGACAGTAGAGTCTAGTGTTATTCTGGTTGGAGATGGGTGTGGGGATTCTGTTGTCAAATCAATAGGATTACTTTTAGGAGGGGAGATGACTCTTACCTTTTTAGTTTGGACTTGTCTTGCTTCTGTCTCTACAATGTGTTTGAATTGTGTCTCGACAGATACCTTGTTTCTGGAAGCATCCTCCAGAATGTTGGCAGCACTAGCAAGTAGCTCTTCCTCATTTTCTGATTCCTATGGAAGGATGAGTTTGTGCTTCCCATTTCCTTGTGTCTGATTGTATTTCTTATTCGTTAATGTTGATATCTCCTGAGCCATTCTTTTCAGATTCTCCTTTCTCATAACATACGTAGGACTGTCGAATTGTGTTTCTTCGTCTGTCTGTTCTCCTCCCTCCTCATACTGTTGGGTTAGTATAATTGCCTGTTGTGGTTATCGTATAGTTAAAAGCTGAAGATTATTTTTCTCTTCTTTTGTGGTGTTCTCTGATGTGAAAGTGCTAATATGAAGGTGCACTTCAGAATATTCTTCTTGCTCTTGGTCAGTTAGGGGTTCTATGATTGGTTGGTTGGTCTTCTTCCCCATTGCTGGTATTGACATCTTGGTTTTGGATTGTCGGCCTAATTATTTAAAAATGTCATTGAAAGTTGTGTATTAGTTGAGGGGGTTGGCCTTTGCCGCAACTCCCTACATATACCAGACTCATTATGGTCGAGCTCCAGTTGAATGTGTGCTGTTATAGGCATACATATTTGGATGTTTTGAGGCACCCTCCATCTGGATATTTGTAATTTTAATTTTGAAACCAATTTTATAATAACACCTTGGCTTCTTCAATTTTATGGGGATTTATAGCCATTTAAAACGGATTGAAACACCACATATGAAGTCTTCATATTTCCAAGAACTAGGGATGTCCAAATGTACACAAGTAGTACATGATGATCCATATGATCAGTGACAAAAACCTAATTATTGCACCTGTTTCCTAGCATTTTTCATAGATCCATTTGACCATCTCAGCTACATATTAAGCCCAACAATATATTTTCCCTTTTCAGCTATTTTTTATATGACTTTCAGCATGTAGACCTTCAGGTTGCAACCTCGACCTGCAATAGTTAAACATGTGGACAATATTTTCGCAACCATTTTGTGTGTGGAAGCTTTGATTTGTGCGATTATCACGCATTTGGAGTTCTTCCCAGTCAGAGTTCCTGTTAATCTCTCGACTAACCCATCCTTTATATCAATAGGAACAAGATTTCCTTTATTAGATAACCCAGTCAGCTTGTAAATGGTTTCACTGGATATCTCAAGAGGTTTATAGAAGTAAAACTTCCCATTGTTATATCGGCTAATGATGAATTTGACAATGGTTTCTTCCCCCCCAAAAAAAATCTCCATGAGAGGTGTGTTGATATAATTCTTGATGGTACTACCATTTACTTTGATAATTTCCTCTATCATCTTCATGTTTTCATAGGCCCATTTTTTAATCTCTGCCCAGAGTCACGCCCATGTGTTTTCCATTACTTTTTCCTTTTTAATGTTTTCCAATCTATTTAATAACAGAGTTACAACATATTCCAACTCCTTTTCTTTAGCGGTTGTGGATCTGATCTTCTTTGATATCATTTTGTTTGTTACAGGGTCGTTTTCATGAACAGTGATTTTACTCTCAGGGTTCGGGTAATTTTTTCACTCAATTTCCTCATAGAATGATATGAAATATTCACTTGACGTAGTATTTATAGGTGGAGCAAATGGCGATCTTGTCGATGGTGGTATTAATGGCGTGTTTGATGGTAAAGGACACTCTATTGAAGGCTCTTTTAACACGCTCTAGTTTTGGTGTTCCTTCTGACCATAGTCATGATAGATTGATTGGACTTTTTTATCATCTTGTCGATGTTGATTGTATGGTTGATAGGCATTATGTCGATGGTAAAAAAGTCAGTTATTGTTTTTCTCAAATTGTATTATGCTACATCTTTCAAGGTTTCCTGTCATTTTGATCTTACTGGTCCTTGATCTTTTTGTTGTTTTTAGGATTTTCTAGATTTTATAGATTTTGTTAACAGTTATGAAACCATCTTTCTTTTTATGTTAATTAATTAATTAATTATTTTTTATTTTTTAATATTTTTCATTTTTTATACCGCTTTAGTTGGGAACTGTTTACCAATTTCTGAAATACTCCACCTTGTAACATTATCAGTTGGACTGAACCCTTGGCATTGATTTCTTCAATGATATAGGGTCCTATCCACTCTGTGTGCAGTTTATTTGGTTTTCCTTTCACCCGACTATTATATAGCAGCGCAAGATCTCCAACTGATAAGTTTTTGTTTTTAATGTTTCAGTCATGCCATGCTTTTTGTTACTTTTTTTTTAATTTCTTGATGCTGTATAGCCATAAGTCAGCCCTCTTCTAGCTTAGATTTGCATTAGTCAGTCGTTGTTTTCTTCCTCGACATTAATATGTAATATGTCAGCTATTACTAGTGTCTATTGTTAGAAGTGTATGGGAACCCCTACTTCTTGGCCATAGACTAGTCGAAATGGTGTTTGGTCGGTGGATCCTTCATGTGTTGTTCGGTAAGCCCATAAAATGGCAGAAATCGTTAGAGGAAATTTCAAATCAAAATGGGCCTCCTAAGTTAAATTAATAAAATAATAGTTAAAATAATAAAATAATATTTATTAATTTTGGAGGAAGAAAAGAAAAAATTACTTTTTGTTGGTATTTTCGACATATCTCCCTATTTTTTACTCAAATTTCAATCAAGAGAGCTTGTTGGATGTGGAATTTAATTCTACATCCAATGAGTACCCACTCGGCATACTTTTGATGGGCCTCGCTATCCCAAAAACAAGAAATACCTGAAAAAATGTGATGATGATTTCATCTTCACATTTTTTCAGGTATTTCTTTTTTTTTTGGTAGTGAGGCCCATCAAAAGTATGCCAAGATGGTACTCATATGCCAAGCTGGTACTCATTGGATGTGGTGTTCTCTGACGTGAAAGTGCTAATATGAAGGTGCACTTCAGAATATTCTTCTTACTCTTGGTCAGTTAGGGGTTCTATGATTGGTTGGTTGGTATTCTTCCCCATTGCTGGTATTGACATCTTGGTTTTGGATTGTTGGCCTAATTCTTTAAAAATGTCATCGACAGTTGTGTATTAGTCGAGGGGGTTGGCCTTTGCTGCAACTCCCTGCATATACCAGACTCATTATGGTCGAGCTCCAGTTGAATGTGTGCTGTTATAGGCATACATATTTGGATGTTTTGAGGAACCCTCCATCTAGATATTTGTAATTTTAATTTTGAAACCAATTTTGTAATAACACCTTGGCTTCTTCAATTTTATGCGGATTTATAGCCATTGAAAATGGGTTGAAACACCACATATGAAGTCTTCATATTTCCAAGAACTAGAGATGTCCGAATGTACACAAGTAGTACATGACGATCCATATGATCAGTGACAAAAACCTAATTATTGCACCTGTTTCCTAGCATTTTTCATAGATCCATTTGACCATCTCAGCTACATATTAAGCCCAACAATATATTTTCCCTTTTCAGCTATTTTTTATATGACTTTTAGCATGTAGACCTTCAGGTCGCAACCTCGACCTGCAATAGTTAAACATGTGGACAATATTTTTGCAACCATTTTGCATATGGAAGCTTTGATTTGTCCGATTATCACGCATTTGTAGTTCTTCCCAGTCATAGTTCCGGTTAATCTCTCGACTAACCCATCCTTTATATCAATAGGAACAAGATTTCCTTTATTAGATAACCCAGTCAGCTTGTAAATGGTTTCACTGGATATCTCAAGAGGTTTATCGAAGTAAAACTTCCCATTGTTATATCAGCTAATGATGAATTTGACAATGGTTTCTTCGCCCCCAAAGAAAATCACCATGAGAGGTGTGTTGATATAATTCTTGATGGTACTACCATTTACTTTGATAATTTCCTCTATCATCTTCATGTTTTCATAGGCCCATTTTTTAATCTCTGCCCAGAGTCACGCCCATATGTTTTCCATTACTTTTTCCTTTTTAATGTTTTCCAATCTATTTAATAACAGAGTTACAACATATTCCAACTCCTTTTCTTTACCGGTTGTGGATCTGATCTTCTTTGATATCATTTTGTTGGTTACAGGGTCGTTTTCATGAACAGGTATTTTACTCTCAGGGTTCGGGTAATTTTTTCACTCAATTTCTTCATAGAATGATATGAAATATTCACTTGACGTAGTATTTATAGGTGGAGCAAATGGCGATCTTGTCGATGGTGGTATTAATGGCATGTTTGATGGTAAAGGACACTCTATTGAAGGCTCTTTTAACACGCTCTAGTTTTGGTGTTCCTTCTGACCGTAGTCATGATAGATTGATTGGACTTTTTTATCATCTTGTCGATGTTGATTGTATGGTTGATAGGCATTATGTCGATGGTAAAAAAACCAGTTATTGTTTTTCTCAAATTGTATTATGCTACATCTTTCGAGGTTTCCTGTCATTTTGATCTTACTGGTCCTTGATCTTTTTGTTGTTTTTAGGCTTTTCTAGATTCTATAGATTTTTTTAACAGTTATGAAACCATCTTTCTGTTTATGTTAATTAATTAATTAATTAATTTTCATTTTTTAATATTTTTCATTGTTTATACCGCTTTAGTTGGGAACTGTTTACCAATTTCTGAAATACTCCGCCTTGTAACATTATCAGTTGGACTGAACCCTTAGCATTGATTTCTTCAATGATATAGGGTCCTATCCACTCTATGTGCAGTTTATTTGGTTTTCCTTTCACCCGACTATTATATAGCAGCGCAAGATCTCCAACTGACAAGTTTTTGTTTTTAATGTTTCAGTCATGCCATGCTTTTTGTTACTTTTTTTAATTTCTTGATGTTGTATAGACATAAGTCATCCCTCTTCTAGCTTAGATTTGCATTAGTCAGTCGTTGTTTTCTTCCTTGACATTAATATGTAATATGTGAGCTATTACTAGTGTCTATTGTCAGAAGTGTATGCGAACCCCTACTTCTTGGCCATAGACTAGTTGAAATGGTGTTTGGTCGGTGGATCATTCATATGCTGTTCGATAAGCCCATAAAATGGCAGAAATCGTTAGAGGAAATTTCAACTCAAAATGGGCCTCCTAAGTTAAATTAATAAAATAATAGTTAAAATAATAAAATAATATTTATTAATTTTGGAGGAAGAAAAGAAAAAAATACTTTTTGTTGGTATTTTCGACATATCTCCCTATTGTTTACTCAAATTTCAATCAAGAGAGATTGTTGGATGTGGAATTTAATTCTGCATCCAATGAGTACCCACTCGGCATACTTTTGATGGGCCCCACTATCCCAAAAACAAGAAATACCTGAAAAAATGAGATGATGATTTCATCATCACATTTTTTCAGGTACTTCTTTTTTTTGGGTAGTGAGGCCCATCAAAAGTATGCCAAGCTGGTACTCATTGGATGTGAAATTAAAATCCACATCCAACAAGCTCTCCCGATCAAAATTTGAGTAAAAACACAGGGAGATATATCGAAAATACAAACAAAAATCGTTTTTTTATGATACCTATCCCCAAATTAATATTAAAAAAAAATTAAGAGGTGATCCCTTTTTGAATCTTAAAGAATTTCAATTGGCTAATACATGATGACATGGAATTTGTATTATTTTTGGAAGGCCCATTTTAAATTGAAATTTCGTGTAATGTTTTTCATCTCAATCATCCTTGTTAGTGTTGCAAATTTTTGTTAAGCCTTTTGTTAGGGTTTTATTAAATGATTCTATTGCTCCATTAGAGTGAGGGTGATAAGAGGTACTTCATCTGTGTTCGATTTTGAACTATTCTGTTAATGTTGTAATGGTTTCGTTGACGAAATGTGATCCTTGGTCACTAATCATAGCCAGTGGAAAACAAAATCTAGTAATTATATTTGCATATATGAATTTGGCAGCTAGTAATTATATTTTCCTATTTAGTAACATACTCTAATGATTTTATAATGTATTGTGCACCTATTCATCTGGCTGGAACTGGAAATAGTCTTATGAAGTTGATAGCCCGAATTTCAAATGGTAAACTTGGATTTACCAATGTTAAAGGAATCTCAGTACTAGGTAAGGGTCGACCTAACTATTGACAATGATCACATTTACTTACAAACTTTCAACAATCCTTGTATAATGTCAGCCACCATAGCCCTGACTGTTGGATGTTTTTGGTAGTCGTATCTGAGTGGAAGTGTACTCCAGTTGGTCCATATTGCACTTCATGAATTATGTTTTCTCTCTCATTCTCTAAAACACATCGACAAAGTACTTTATCCAAGCTTATTTTATATTGGAGTCTGTTAATTAGAGTGAATGGTGTAACCTTCATTGCTAAAATTTGTTTCTTTTTAGTGCTCATGCCTTTAGGTACTTGAAAATTCTCTAAAAATTGAGCTATTTCTTCTATTTCTGTCGGTACAACTTATATTCAAAATACATGTGCACCAGGAAGATCATCTTTCAATCTTGTCAGTTCCTCCCCTGTGTTGATTATCGACAAGTGGTTAGGTCCAACATTTAGCTTTTCTGTTCGAACTATGACATAAAATTCAAATTCTTGGAATATCAATAACCAACAATAGATTCTTCCATAATGTTAAGGTTTGTTTACCAAGTATTTTAAAGCTTGGTGATCTGTGTAGAATATTAAAGGATTAGCTAATAGGTAATGTCGGTATTTATGTAGTGCAAATACCATTCCTAATGCCTCTCTTTCTGCCGTTGAATAGTTATGCTCTACTTTATTTAATTTTCAACTTCTATACAGAAATGGATAGTCCATCTCGTCATCTCCAGGTTGTGTCAATATTTCACCTATTGCTATGCTTGATGCGTCAATGTGTACATGAAATTTGAATGACCAATTTGGAATCTTGAGAACGGGCAAATTGACTAATTTTTTATTCAACATGTCGAATGAAGTCTCACATTCCTCAGTCCACTCGTACTCCTGATATTCTTTCAATTTTTCTTCGAAAGGGTAGGTTATACCTGAATAATGAGGAATGAATTTTATTTAATATCCAGTATGTACTAATAATACTTTGACTTGCTTTGCGTTCCCCAGGGGTTTTAGATCCATGATGATTTTTATTTTTGCAAAGTCGACTTTGAATCCTTTTTTTCATACAATATGTCTCAATAAGATTCCTATGGGAGTCACAAAGATGCATTTCCTTATATTGAGAGATAATTGGATTTGTCTGCAATGTTCTCACATTAGCCTTAACTATTTGCAATGATATTTCAACACGGAGTAAATTGTCTAGTCATCAAATTATACAACTATTTTTTTATATACATATTCTTTAAATGCTTTGACCGCTATACTTGAGAATACAGTTGGTGCATTCTTTAATACAAATGGCATGAAATTGTAAGAAAATGAACTGAATTCACAAACAAATGTCGTCTTATTGTGATCTTGATCGGGACTTGATTATATCCTAAGAATCCATTTATAAAGGAGTAGCACTCATGTTCTGCAACTTCATTTATTATTTCATCTGCGAATGGTGTTGGAATGGATCTATTAAAGTGACTTTATTTAGCTCCCAAAAATCGACACAAATTCTCAGTTTTGTCGGATCATGCTTTTTCAGTTGGACGACCATGGTACTTTTCCATTCTGACTGGTCAATTGGGTAGATAATTCCAGCTGCTAGCATATTGTCAATATCTTTTTTCACTGTTTCCTTATATTTTGAGCCAATTTGTAGGGTCTTTTCTTTATAGGCCTTGCATAATATTTTATATCTATTTTCATTTCACCCATCTCTTGTACTAATCCTTTAAGATATATACAGTCTCAAGAAAATACATCCTAAAATTACTTGAGTAGATTAACTATTTCGGCTATTTATTCGTCATTCTAATAGTCACCTATGCATGCAAATTTTGGTTCGGCATCATTGGAGATGTAGACTTCTTTGGTTTTGACCTTCACTTCCATCCATTTTGGTGCCTTGTTTTCGTTGATTTGTCGACTTCCCTCCTTAAACTAAGAAAATGATACAGGAAAGTATGATGTTGTAATCCTATCGATATATATTTTGTCGGTCGACTTGAATTTAAACATTGTTTTAATTGCTTTTACCATTTCTGGATGATCACTTTTCCACTGAAATATTTTCCCATGTGTATGCTCGTTCTCCAGTCGAATTCTTGTCGACTGTGGTATTCTATTCAATCGAATGTTATTACATGATTCTTTTGGTCGGTTATGATTTTATGTCGTTGTTTTATGAACAGCCAGTTGTATAAATGTTTTTATTTGTTCTGTTGCTTCGACCAGTCACGTCATCTTCCGATATGAATCTAAATTCCTTGATGAAATTTTCCTTAAGTTCATTCCATATGAATGTTTCACCTCGATTTTATTCCATATTAAACCATTTATTTGGTAAATCATCAAATGTGTATGGAAGTAAGTGTGAGCACATTCGTTCTCCTTTGTACCCAAGTTTTCTCCATTCCCTTTTGCATATACTTATGTGATTTTTGAGGTTTTTTCCTTGTGTGAAGACTAGTATTTGTGTCAGTTTAATTAGCTTCCTTCCTTCAAATATTTCAATGAAGTATGTCAAAATTGTTGTCCACTTTTGTTTCCTCAACTAATGGGTATCCCACCATCGAGCATCTTGATTGGTAAACAGTTCAAGCAGGCTTTAGAGTCACTCATGCTCACCTAAATTTTTGGAGACCTATTTGACATGAAGGATTTGCGACTTTCTTTATTTATGCCAAAGAGACTGTTTATTTTGATTTTTAATTGGCACTAAGGAATGGTATTCCCTAATTTTCCTTTCAAATATCTTTGGAATGATGGACACGAAAAAGCATGGATATTCCAGCATCCTTGTGCTTGAGTTTCATAATTTTCTATCTCCCAATTGTATAATTCTGCATCCAAATTATATCCGACTGAATCTCGGTTCCCCAAATTAAGCTCACCATAGATATTTGGCTCACTATAGTTTTTGTTATTTTGTATTTTGTAAAGTTGTTGAATATCAACTTCTTCATATATTGGTTCATTCCAAGGTTCACCTTGAGAAGGATGGATGGGAACAATTACTTTGTATCCATTTCCTTTGATATTTATACTCTCTTTGTCTAACGAGATCCATGGTTTCATATTCTGACCCCATGGTCGACTCACCAAGGCTGGGAAAGAACTGGCCCCATTCTTTAGGGTTTATGATTTCAAAATCGATTTTCATTGTAATTCCCTTGATGGTCGTGTAGACATTGTTCCATACATCAATAGGTTCGATCAGTCCTTGATCTGCTAACTTTAGATATATTCCTAATTCATTTAGTCTAGGTATACGTAATTCTTCCCATGTATATCTCGTCATGATATTTACTTCGGATCCAAAATGAAGAACAAATTGTCAAATGTGATATCCTTCTATCTCAACATCGAAAATTCGATCGGCATCACTTTTCTATTTTTTATTTAGGTTGCATATATTTTTATTTTGTTTCTCCATACTAGGCTTGTTCTTAATATTATATAACAGATCAATAAACTGTGCTACTGATTTATCATTATGTATTAAATTAAGTAGTTCTTGTGATACATTCTTCCGACTATCATCTATTTCTTGTTGTCTGGAAAATTCTTGGAACATATTTGAGGCATCATTGTATAATTGTTTTTTTTTATAGGGTTAGGATAATCATCTTTGTTTTTTATTTTACTTATTCATGGATTATCATTACCATTTTTTGTTCCTTGTTTAGTGTCTACATGTAGATTCGTTGTACGAATTATATCACACTTCTGAACACACGACAAGACATTAAAATTTTTCTTCTTATTAATTTTGTCAATTATGGCGGGACAATCCTCTAGTGAGTGATCTCCCATGCTAGAACTAGTACAAAATTTTAGGTCGATCCGATCTTTATATGGACAGTCTACGTATCAGTGGCCTTCCTTATAACACGTGAAACATTGAATTGGTTGCCATGGTCTGTTGTCCTGATTTCCATTGAATTGGCATCGACCTGCAAATCCTCCATGAATATTTTCATACCGACGCTCATATCTTAGGAAACGATGAAATCTGAGTTTCCTTCTTTTCTGAACTTTCCTACTTTTCATACTTTCCTGCTTTTCTTATTTTATCCCGCTTTCTATATTTATGCTTATTTTCTTGAAATATTCCTCTTTTATCATTTTGGAAACATCTTTGTACTCTAGTGCTTACTTCACATGGAAAGTTTATTTCCACATCATTTAATTGCATAATTAATAAAAGTATGAAATTAAATTTAATACATGGCTCAAAATAATTATTAGCAATATTTTTTCTAGGAAGAAAAATTAATGTGAAATTGAGCCCCTAAGAATTTCATCATGGTCAACAATTTTAATGTCTCAAAATATGGGGACATGATAGTCCTCCCCTCCCAAATATCCTTTTCCTCAAGCAGAAGCACTCAAGAGTGCTGCAAGTTTGTTCATCATGTAGGAGAACTGGAGCATGAATCAATTGTGCAAAAGATTGACTTGCTCCATCAATCCATCCTAAAAAGTTTCTCCAAAACAAGCAATTCTAGGGCCCCATTGCTTGCATTGCACCCCCTTCAGTGAGAATGCCTTCCCACACAACTTATCAGGAAAATTTATTCCTGGATCCCATTTCCTCAACTATAAGTATCCAAACATTATAATACACCATACAAATTTATCATCATAGGAAATGACATTCATGTTGTGGAAATCATACCACTGCACTAAAAACTGGAAATTCTCAATGCAAAGTTCGAAATTTATTAGATTTCCCCACCCAACATAAAGTTCCTTATGTGCTTAATGCACATCAACATTGAATCTCACAATCATGTTGTTGCAACGACATAGGTGTGAGTACCATGTCAAACCCCAATGATTATAGGCATCATCCAACCAACAAGGATGCCCCAACTTTTCACAATAAGATTTTACATCACAATTATCTCCAAAACTACAATCACGAAAAAAAAATAAGTGTCCCCTCATCCCACCTAATAAGGTACTTAAACTCGTACGAAAAGGTCCGTGTGAACACTTCCAATGGTTCAACTCTTTGCCATTGGTCAAAAAATGCAAGCATCTATCCAATTGTCTGGATTTCCTCCACAAATACCACCTTATGAAATATTTCTTCCTCAACAACTTCTCTTGGCATTTTACTTGCTTATCTACCTCCCATTGATCGTGTGCAAAACATTTTCTACAAGAAGACACCATGTGTGACACATAATCTTCCACCCAATCCACATGTTTTGGAATGGCATCAAGTGACAGCCATATGTGGTGCCTATGTGGCTGATGGGAGGGTGATGGTGCATTCCACAAGTCATCGTGAACACTTAGGAAAGCCACGATCTCTTCCTATTGCACCAACAAGGAAAATTCCTTCTCCCAATTTCCATTCTCACTTGATGAGGCTGAAATAGAACTGTGGGTAGAAATTTGTATCAGAACCCTAGAATACTCATCCACCCAACTTATCGCTTCCCAATATTAATCCTCATCTAACCGTCCCATTGGGAAGAGACTCTGTCTAGAAAACAATTCTAGTTTTTTTCCGAAAAATACCAAGTGCTTTGTTCTCATCAAAATTGTCTGCACAGTTTTGAAGCACAAAAAAATCAGAATTCACCTCATGTGCATGTGTATGGAAGGTATCCAATGGTTGCAAAATAAAGCATTGTTTCTATTCAAATGTGAGGACAATGTGAGTCACAACAATTTTTTTTTGCAGAAATAAAATTCTTTACCTCCCAAGGTCTTCATTCCAAACATGTCTCTATCCACCCAATCAATGGATGAATACAGACTTTTATTTGTTGATCCATATGGAATGTGATCAGCCACATCTTCTAGAGCAGAATATACCATCCATAATTTTATGGCATAAGGTGTCTCCTTCCAAGAATGCATGTGAAACAACCCCCTACTGATGCAAGAAATTTTAGTACATCCTTGATCCTCTATTTTAGTGATGTATTTATCTACCAAATCCATGAATATATAATCATCTTTGCTTGTTGATTCAATAGGAATATCCTCAAACATATTTCCCATAGATAAGAACACTTCATCCTTCCTCTCAATACCAATGAGTGCTTGGCCAATATTTTCTTCCTCATATCTTTTCACAATCATCTGCAAATCTGCTCCATCCTCATGGTTGTCCTCCACATGAGGTTCCTTCAACACATCCAAAGTAGTTACTACCATGTTCACATGATTGTTCTCCATGCAATATGGGGGGTGTGCTATAGTCAAATCCCTTTTAATTTTATCAATATGCAAACTTGACTCTTAAAGATCTTCTTGGCTTCTTTTGAAGGAATCATATGTAGCCTCCCATTTACTATGGAGTCTTTCAGGCTCTTGTGTTTCCCTCTCGGATGCACAATGGTACATTTCAGCCACCATGAGGATATGTTCGCTATTAGATATTAAGTTCATATAGGGCTCCTTAATCCTGGCCATGCCTTCTTTCAGTGCTATGGAGTTCTCTAGAAAGGATTCTCCTTCCATCTCTCCACCAGAAGCTTTCCAACAACATCTTGCCACCAAGGCATTGATGTCAACAAAGTTTTTCATGTTTGCCCTTAGTTTCTTTCTGTCCTCCTTTAGTGATCCAATCAAATTATGTGGCTCACAAAGGATATCATCCACCAAGGTTTATTATTCTAATAACTGACATATATGAACATTTTTCTTGTGGCATGAATCCACCACATAAAACTCATCCTCAACATACAGGAGAGACTTTCAATTTTCTGCACACTCACTTCCATGATGTGAAGTGGAAGGTATCTCTGAAGGATAGAATGAGATGTGATCTATAAAAAAATTAGAAAGAATTTCATGCCCTGGAATTTTAGCTTCATCATGTTGCAAGAGTCCAAAATTCCGAACTGTATCCATCCCTTTACATCATATTTTTCTCCTTCAAATTTTCTAGTTCAAATTCAGCTGGTGGGGGATTGTCTTCCACTTCCTTAAGGATTTCAGATGATGAATTCATATTTGATATTGGTTCTTCTTTTGGATATTATCTAAAATATCCTTTATCACCATTGAAAACATCACCTTGCTTTGCACCTATTTTGTGTTCACCAATGTAGAGACTAGGAGTAAATTCATATCTCTCACAATTGTCCTTCATCTTGCAATCCTCAGATGCAAGCAAAGTATTTTCCTCCTCAAATGGAATGGATGGTTGTATGTGTACATGGCTTCTACAAAAATCAGAACTTTTATCATCCATTTTCTTAATGTTCCCATCTTTCTCTGTAGATACTCTGGTGGCCTTCTCCTCCACCAAAATTTATGGTTCACACCTAAGCGGTGGGGCCTTTTCTTCTTCTTCTTCCTTATGTGGCTCCTGAGGTGACTTTGTTATAGCTAATTTTACCACTCCAGGTGAATCACACTTGTATGGCCTTCCCCTATCCCTATGTAGACTCCTTATACCCCTTGGAACATTTTTTGTCCTTTGATGTTTCCTTGACCATCCCTAAAAACATGTGAAAATTAATACATGCGACTTTTAAACCTATAATCGCATATATACATGGGTTTGACCCCTAAAAATGCATACATCAGGATGTGTGCATAATCCAAATCCTTTTGGAGTTTTCATTGACATGGATCTGACTCACTTGACTCTTTGCCTTCCCTGTGCCTTGAGATCACTCAGATTCGACCTTTCATTACCCCTTTGAAAAGCTATATAAGGAACTCTATGGTACATTGAAGGCATATGAGAGAATTGAGAGCAAAGAAACTATAGTCCATTGTTTCCAGAACTTGTGCTTGAGTATGCATCCCTTTGTCCCTTTGAGCACTTTTGTGTTCTTCCCAAGCTTTCATTTTGGCAGCTTGTGGCTTGCTATTGAGAGATGGAGGATTGAGGTGGTGGGTGCCCAAGTGGGGGATTCAGTTTCTCTGATTTGCAGACATGCCGACAGAGGTTGTATCCATTGTAATCTCTGATTTTATAATAATAGAAATATCTTTTCCTGTCCAATAATGTATGTTTGAATGAATATTTTATCCATGGATGTTTTCAAATGTTTATACATTGTTGATTATATATGATAGAATAGATCTAACAACAATATATATAGTATGCTTGTCTTGTTTACTTGTTGTTCAAAAAGTGATTAATCAATACAAGCTCAAGTTGGAAAACTCAACGGGGATCTACTTCAACCGTTTGGAATAAGGTACGAGGTATGATCCTTTAGTGTTAGATATTTATTTTCTATTGCATATTGGTAAAGATTGATTTCTAGAGTCAAGCTGTCTGTTGTGGTACCCCAAGCCATAGGAATTTATCTCCGTAATATAATTGGTGACTACGCTGGGGAGTTCCTAGTAGTTGTCCTTTGGGGGTTTTCTATCGGCATTCAATGACTTTGAATTGCTCTTTTTCTTATTTTTGTGTCGGGTATGGGTGCATGTTTTCCTGGTAGTGTCTGATTGGTGTGAAGTTCGTCTCAGCTTATCTGTTTGCCTTTATTTTTATGCACCTTTCTTCTTGTACACGAGTTTGGAACTCATAGTCGCGTATATACATGGGTTTTTCTGCTCTTTCCACGTATACATGCATGTTTACTATGAACAATCGCATATGCCCTTAGTATTTCCTTTTAGAGGAAGTTGAATGGTTGCTGGGTGAATTTTGATGATTGCTAATTCTCCTTTGATACCGCCAGAGTCTGTATACACCTATGTTTCTGACGAGAGACATTTTTTTTAAGAATGTTCTTGTCATTGCATTTTCGATTTTTTGTTTTGGGATTAGTGCATTAGACTTATTTTACCTTAGTGCTTTGCTTGAGTGTGCCTGCAGAGTCTGGGGGTTGTAGAATCATTCTTTTTCTTTTATATCTCATTTTATTTCAAAAAATCCAAAAATATTTGCTTATAATCATGCATTGCATTTTGCATTTTTCATAGCACTTGCACTAGATTTGCTTTGGAGTATTAGTCAAGATTTCAAATAGGAAAGCTTGCATTTATCATTTGAAGAAAATTGTGCATTTCATGTAGTAGCATACCATGTTTTTCATGGACACAATTCATTTGCATTGATTGTTAGGTGTACATTTTACTTCATGTTGTGTCATAACACCATTATTTGCATGGCCATATACCTCTTTTGAGTAATAAAGCCAATTAAAATCAATGTTTAATTAAAATGAACTACACTATTTTATTTGATAGGGTTCACCAACAAGATTAGGTTTTAGGGTCTTGAAATAGTTCATTGTGAGTTAACTCTCCAAGACCACTAAACAACAACATGTATGTGTCTGTCTAGGTGAGTGTGTGAACTTCCTTGGTATAACCAGTGTTGATCAAGATCCTCCTCTCAAAAGGGAGTTAAGCATGAGGTAGTGTGAGTGATTATTAATTGGGATGAACCCTAGTCATAACTGAGTAGTACCGAAGATATTTCCAGGATTGTATTCATAATTGGGGGCTCTTTCAAGAGTTTCGGGCATTGCTACCCTACCCATACGGTCAATCCTACCTGCAACTGTCTTCCTGAGCATTGATTATATTGAGGTGACCTTAGTGACCTTACCTAGGATATCGAGGGGTTACTTTGCAGGGGTTATTCTGCAGGTGTCCCAACCAGGTTGGGATCAGACAACACAGTTGCTTTACATGTTGAAGCTGAGGGCCACAATAATTGGTTATGTACCTCCACTTGTTGTGTATGGGAGTCTCAAGCCTCTCCTAGGTGAGACATACCTACTTCATTCAGGATCTCACTTATACTACCCTTGATTTCTTTTTTTTGGCTTTAGATTTTCTTGGTGATTGCTTTGTGCACGATAGCTTGCCTAGGATTTGCATAGATAGAGAGTCTTTGATATTTTTTGAGTCATTGTGGATTCGGGTGCAGATCCTCGCCATTCTTGTTGTTTAATAGGACTTCATCCTTCTACATCTCCTCCCCCTTTGGGAGAGAGAAATAGAAAGTCTAGGCGGACTACTTCGCACATTGATTCACACACCATGAGAGACCATATAGAAGGTATTATTGAACCACCTTCTCCCATTCATGTGGAAGATGGGGATTTTAATCCTAACTATGATCCTTCACCCAACTTGACTAAGTTAGGTCCTATGATTTCTGAGATAGGAACCTTTCATGATAAACCTACTTACTCTCAGGTTGATTCCCCATTGACGCATCGCTAGTATGAAATGCCGAAGAATTATGAGACTCATTTTGAACCCACGAGCACTAGTTATGATAGTTATGGTATGTCTTGTTTTTCCACACATGATTTGGCATTTCATGTTGAATCTGAGTTTGAGCCTAAGACTATGCCTAGGGGCACTCCCATTCCTTACCATGCGGAGATTTTTGGGAGCATTAGTCACATTGCACCTTCCATCCCAGTGGTGGAAGCTACATCACATATTCCTCCTAGGTCTAGGGTTGGTGATCCTACTAGGATACCAGATCAAAGATGAGTGACTATAGGGAATAGTACGTACATAATTACACAGATCCCTTCATCCTCTATCCCTATTTCTTCAAATTTTCACCCTCCACCTCATTCACGTGATCCTTCGGGCCAGAATCTTGGTACGAGTTATGTCCGTACTGCGGTTACTATACCGGTTGTGTCTCAACTTCATGCACCTTCCGTTGTTTTGGGAGGTCATGTTCATACTTCTATAGGTCACATTCCTACTCCTGAAATGTATATTCCTACTTCCGGAGTGTATATTCCTACTTACGGAGTGTCTCATGGGACATCTCATGTGATGACTTATGGACCCTATTATGGGACGTAGTATGGACATGGTTCTTCACCTAATGGGGGCGGGTATCAACAACCTACTTACTCTCCAAATTATGGCTTTGTAGCTCTGAATAGTCAAGGTACAACACACTATGGTGCTTCCATGCCACCCTATATGGTTCAAACAGGAGGAGGGCACTATGGCCAGGGCCATGGTGGTAATCAAACCTATGTGAATCAGAACTATCAGGGAGTGGTCCATCAAACTCATTATCCTAGGCTCCCTTTCCTCACAATAATGAATCTTCCTGACTTGATGAAATTGACAAACGATCCTGTAGCTCATGACCCGGATTGTCCGGATGTCCCTACTAAGCTTCCCTCGGACATACCCAAATTCGAGGGAAAACTGGAAGAGGATCTGAGCGAACATGTTACCACCTTTCCCCTATGGTGCTCTTCAAATATCTTACACCAGAATTCCATCCGTTTAAGGTTGTTTCAATGCACCCTTACAGGTCCTACTGTGAAATGGTATATAGAGCTACTTAGGGAGGCATTCGCTTTGTTCGATGACCTAGCGATGAATTTTCTTAACCACTTCTGATTACCAATGCGTTATGACATTGGTACTGAAATCTTGTCAACATTTTGGTAGGATAAAGCCACACATATCTTGGATCATATCCAAGACTGGCGTAGATGGAAGAGGTTAATTAAAGCCTTTATATAACCGGAGTTCCTCCTTGAGTGGTTCCTTAAGTCGTTATTTCCGTACATAGCGAAGGACGTTTCTTCATTTGGAGTACAAAATGAGGAACAAGCGATCTTCAGGGTGTAGGAATTGGATTTGATTTATGCTTAGTCCGGTTTGTTATATGAGATCATTCCCAATGCTCCGTGTTCTAGTTTTGACCCCAAAGTTAAACCTGGACCACATGCCGATGTAATTGTTGGTTGTGCGAGTGCTAAACTTGCAAATTCGGTTGCAAAACAAGTCAATCAATTGTCAATCAGCCAATCTGCTTTGGGACAAGCCACGGATTTATCTCAACCCTCCCAAATGGTGAGTGTACTTTCGATGCAATCATCAAACCAGAAGGGTAACCAACAACCCAGAGGGAATAAAAAAAAGGGTAAGAATAATTGTAAGGGTGGGAATATGAATGAGAATGCTAATAATGACAAGAACACTCGTAATGCTGGGGGGGACAAGCAAGCTAAATGTAAGGTTTAATTACCTTGAAAGTTGTGTAAGGACGATCACCTCACTTACTTGTTCCCTTGTATCGATGAAGCCTCGATATTCTTGGCACAGGGCCCAGCTATGCTAACTAACCCTTTACCTCACAATCAAAATATGAACTTGAGGACCCATGATCAGTATGGTGGTGATCAAGATCCACTGGAGGGTAGTGGTCGTGGTTGCATTAACATGGTACGTGCTGCGAAAGTTGTGACCCATGCAAAATACTATGGTTCATCACAACCTAGCCTAGGAAAGGAACCTGATCCACCGGGGTCTCCTTTGCGTATTGAGAAACCTGTGGATAAACCTGAAGCTGCACCTTGCATTCCTAAGGGAGTCCTTAAGTGTTTGGGGCACAATCCTAATTCCCAAGCCACCTAGAACTATTCTGTTGTCGAGGATTTGGGCCACACTCCTTGTGCGATGTCTGCACTAGAAGTGCTTCAGAGTTGTCCTTCGCAAAGGAATGCTTTGCTTTCTGCCCTTGGTGTGAATGATGATATTTCTTCCTCCATGATTAAAATTTGAAACCGTAGGAATTCATCCTTGCTTGCCTTACTATGTGTCTCTTTTGATTCACATAGAATGTCTTAACATGACCATCAAGAGCAATGTGATTGACGAAGGCGTTGCTGCTTCTGTGATGTCTTTATCGTGTTGGAAGGGTTTAGGCTCCCCTAAGTTGTCTAAATCAGCGACCATGTTAATTGCGTTCGATGAAAGATTGTTTAGGTCGCACGGGATCCTTCCTTCCCTTAAGGTCCATTTGGGAGGGAAGACCATTGCGATAGAGTTCAAGGTGGTTACTGCGCCCCTTGACTACAATCTCTTGTTGGGTAGGAATTGGATGTACAGTATGCAAGCCGTAGATTCTTCCCTATTTCACGTTGTATGCTTTCCATTTAATAGGAAGATATTCATGATTGATCAAACGTCATTCAAGAATTTGTCAGTTACCACATCTTCGGGAGCTTCAATCCCGATCGTTGAGAACTCTCAGCCGGCAACTGGGAGTGTGGGTGTAGGCATGTACCCATCCCTCATGGGAAGTTTTAGTTGTGTTGCACCGATCCTTATGATAGGTTCTAGTTTCGGTGAGGCTTTGACATCTATGAGATTGGTGTCTTTTCACACAAGTCATATGGAATATCCTTGGATTCTTCCTACATCGAGTACTTCGAGTGAGCCCATCGTGACATACATGTCGTTGCCTGCAACTATGGTAGCTTATCAAGCTAATCTTGAGAGTGTTGTAGAGCCTAGTCCTTCCTCTTTGCAGATGGAGGAGGAGGACCCTTATGTGCTTCCTGCATGGGAAGTACAGTTGTCTCATGCACATGACTGCATTGATAGTGTTTTACCTTCAGATGAAGCGATTATTGAGGCCATGTTGGGAGTTGAGCCACCATGGGAGGAACTCCATCATAGATCTTACTTTCTTCCTGAGCTTGACCGCTTGGAGCGTGAGGACTTTAGGGTGGTTCTTAGTGAGAGAATTGGTAGTCCTATGGTTCCATTAAGCTCTCCTAGTACAATGGAAGATGGAAACATGTCAAACATATCTTCAACGATCTCTATCAATATCTCTCGTGATCCTGGCATGATAGAGAATGTCTATATTGGGGGAAAATGTTCCCATGTTGAGATTCAAGAATACACCGATCTATTTAAAGAATTATGTGATGTCTTTGCTTGGTATTACAATGAAATGCCAGGTATTGACCCTCGTATTGTTGAACACAAGATTAAGACTTATCCCAACACTAAGACAGTTTGACAATGCTTGCGTGCGGTGAATCTGAGGAAAGCACCTGCGATTAAGGAAGAGATAGAGAAACTGTTGAAAGATGATTTTATCTATCATGTTCCCTTGATGAAGTGGGTTTCAAACCTCACTCTGGTGGATAAGAAGTAGCGAGCGATCCGCATATGTACTGATTTCCATGATTTGAATCGCGCCTATCCTAAGGACAATTTCCCCACACCATTTATTGATCACATTTTGGATGAGTGTGCGGGTAGCGAGGTTTTTTCCTTCATGGACAACTTTTCTGGATATAATCAGATACAAATTAAACCTAAGGACCAACATAAGACTGTATTTATTTCTCCTTGGGGAACTTTTGCATATCAAAAAATGCCTTTTGGCCTTAAGAACGCCAGAGCTACTTTTCAATGGGCGATGACCTTGATCTTCCACGATCTCAAATCGTCGATTATCGAAGTATTTTTGGATGACCTTGCTACTCATTCTCGTATGAGAATACATCATTCCTATCATTTGATATTGGTATTCGAAAGATGCCGCCATTATTTGGTCAGGCTAAATCCTGACAAGTGCATCTTTTGTGTGCAGTCAGGTCGCTTATTAGGATTCATCATTTCTAAAGAGGGTATAAGAGTCGACCCTTTCAATGTAGAGGCAATACTTTAGTTGTCTCCCCTGAAAAATATTTGTCATCTTCAATGTTTGCAAGGCATGGAAAACTTCTTACGAAGATTTGTTGTCAATTTTTCCAATTTGAATAGAGGCTTCATGCGTCTTTTGAAGAAGGACACCACCTTTTGTTGGGATGAGCGAGCCCAGGAGTACTTTGATGTGCTCAAGCGAGCCCTAGCATCGGCCCTGGTGATTAGTCCCCCAGACTATAGCTGTGATTTTCTACTTTATGTGGCCACGTCCATGGAGATGATTGGTATGGTTTTGGTTCAAGAGGATGAGGAGATCCAAGAGAATGTCATATACTATCTGAGTTAGAACCTTATTGACACAAATATTTGTTATTCTCATATGGATAAGCTTGCTTTAGCTACCGTACATGTGGTTCAATGGTTGAGACATTATATTCTCCTTCGCCAAACCTTGGTTGTAGCCCATGTCAATCCGTTTCAATTTGTCCTCACTCAAAAGATGATTGGGGGAAAATATAATAAATCGATTGTCATCCTACAAGAGTTTGATCTTGAGTTTGTTTTGGCAAAATCAAAGAAATCGTTAATTTTTGCAGAGCTTATATCGGATTTCCCAAGCGAGGATGAGGAGTTGGTTTGTGAAGATATGTTTGTCGATGAACACATCTTCTTAATATCAACTTTAGACCCATGGTATGGGGTTATCATTATATATTTACAAACATTGAAGGTCCCTACTCACCTCTTACGGAATGAATGGCAACGATTACGTCACGTGTCTAAGAATTACCTCACAGTGGATAACACTTTGTACCACCATGGGGTAGATTCCATTTTACGACATTGTTTAAATCATGAAGAGGCTGAGGTACTATTGAATGATTGCCACAGAGGGGCATGTGGTGGTCATTTATCTAGGCTTTCTATAGCCCAAAAAATCTTAAGAGTGGGTTATTTTTGGCTGTCGATTTTTAAGGATTGTGTTGATGCGGTCAAGGGGTGCCACCCTTGCCAAGTGTTTGCACGTAATATGTGCTCAAAACCTTCCCCGTTACATCCCATCATCACCACTGGTCCCTTCACTAAGTGGGGGCTTGATTTTATGGATTGCAACCCAGCTTCAGCTGGGGGGCATTATCATATCATAGTGGCTGTTGATTACTTCATAAAATGGGCTAAGGCTATGCCTACAGTTAAATTCGATGGTGAGATAGCCGCACACTTGGTATTCAACTAGATTATTACTCGGTTCAGGATTTCAAAAGAGCTTGTCACTAACCATGGTTCACACTTTCAGAATCATATGATGGAAGAATTGGCATCAAAGTTAGGGTACAAGCAAGAGCATTCCTCCTCTTACTACCCTTAAGCGAATGGATAGGTAGAAGCAGTGAACAAGTCACTCAAATCCATTCTCCAATGAACCATTGCACAAAGAAAGAGTAATTGGAACATCATGTTATATCCTTCTTTGTGGGTGTATAGAACCGTTGTTAAGACTGCCACGGGTTTTTCTCCTTATCAAATTGTACATGGAGTGGAGTCGATATTGCTAGTTGAATGTGAGATTCCTTCTTTGAAGTTAGCCATAGAACTCTTACCAGACACTTCACCATTGGAGGAGCATTTGGTCCAGCTTGAGAAACTTGATGCGCAGCGTTGAGATGCCTTGGTGGCTCTAGAATTAAATAAATGTCACATAAAGGTCCAATATGATAAGTCTGTCCATCCAAGGAGGTTTAGTGAGGGAGACTTGGTCCTTTGGTGGGATCAACCGAAAGAACCCCTAGGGGAAAGAAAGTTTAACCCCATGTGGCGTGGTCCTTACGTCGTCAAACGTGTGTTAGAGAAGGGTGCTTATGAGTTAGTGTATTATGAGGGAACGGCCTTGGTGGAGGCTAGAAATGGGCTCTATCTCAAGAAGTACTATGCATGATTTTCAGCCAAGGTTGCTTATTGTATATTATTGTACAGTTTTGCATATTTAGGACTTTTTCTTATAGTGATTGGGTTTGTGATTAGTTTCCATTTATTTTGGAAGATGTCAATGGAATATTCCACCTACATAGGATTCGTGGATGGTGCGAGCCGTCACACTCAACACTTAGCCTCTAGTGCTTGGGTGATTTATACTCTTATGGGTCAGGTACTATCTTCAGGAGGCATATGTTTATGGCCATCTTCAAACAATGTTGCTGAATATAGTGTCGTTATTGAGATTCTACGAGATGCCATTTCACATGGAATTCTCTCTCTTGAGGTACGTCTTTATTCGAAGTTAGTAGTGTCACAACTTAATGGTTTGTACCATGTTAGAGATCCGACATTATTAAGAATATTCTTACGTGTGAGATTATTAGAATGACAATTTGACAATATAACATACATACATATTCCAAGAATTAATAATCAAGTTGCTAAATCATATGCTAACTATGTGTTAGATTGGAATTTGCTTCATACACAATAAATTCATCACGAACACAAATTTTTACACATGTAAATAAATAAACCGATCATCATAAATTTTTTATATAACATCCAAAATGTGATACTACATACTGTCATGATACAAAAATGGGGCTCTCGAGCCACCAAAATATAATACACTGTAGTATAAAATGTATAACTCCTAGGTATCTAAGCCTATGGAGCGGGAGGCGGGTTGTGATCATGGAAGGTCACTACGGCTCTAGCTAGCCATCGAAATAATCACACCCATGCTCGTGGTACACCCACCACCTAGCGCTGCATAGCCTCAGGCAAGTCCTCAACTTGCACCATGGGAACTCTGTGTGTCAGCCTCACAAAGTTTGTATGAATGCTCTGGAGCATCCGCTCCACATCCACACCCGTGATATCATCTCCTCTTCCCCTCCGTCTATGATGAGGGAAGCCTTCAGGCCATTGTGGTCCCACATCTACATGCAAATGGTAGATGTCACTATGTATTGTGACCCAAAAACATGTCTTTCAATTCCATATAATCAGAAAACACAAAAAAATTAAATAACTCAAAAATTTAAAGAGAGGGTCGAGATTCGTTACCTATGTCACCGTATGCTGATCCTGGTGGTAGCGGCATGTCCGGGTCACCCCAGAAACCAATCCCCGCATAGGGGTAGTCATCGATGGAAACTATCTGTCATCACCACCACAGAAAGAACTCAGTTGGATAGGGGTTAGACACCCTACCCCCCGAGTCTGCGCATCGCATCCACCCAACGCTGTTGGGCTGGATCTCGTACCCCGTGTAGAGGAACATCAACTCTGGGCCTCAATATTGGAACACGCTCGAAGAAAAACATGCTCAGTATACTACTGAAACCAAAGTTTCGCACTCTTCCCATCTTACACTCACTGAGTTGATGTTTCATGTTGCTCAGTAGTGTAGTTCTCCAGTCATAGACCGTGGGTCTCATGCACTCCACTACATAGAACATCAGAGGCCGCGAGGCCTGGTGGAGTGAAGTCAAGCCTGTTATATTTTCCAATGTCAGTAGGATGGCCTTTAGGCCCAGGACCTGTATAGAGTTGGTTGGGATCTGACTCCCCACCTTCTTCATGTCTAGATAGTAGTACACCGTAATGTACTCATCTATAGTCAGGCCACCTATGGGCCCATGAGAACGAAGGTTCACTGCTTCCCCCCATCGAGAAAGTCTAATAATAAAGTATATGTCCTCCACCTCTATGGTGAGGGACATCCCATCTATCTGGAAGGACTCAGAGTATGGATCCCAGTAATCCATCAGCATCTACAATAGTCTTGGTTTGGCCTTCAAGGCAACAAGACACCAAAATTTGTAGATCCCACATGCATGTAGCGCTTGTTGAGCCATTAGATAGGCCCTTGATACCTACTCTACATCACCATGTTCACGTTCTCTCCATTCTAGGACCATCTTGCACAAAAAATTGCAAGTTTGCCCATTATAATACTCAAAAAATCTCATGTGCAGCTGCATACACGACTGTTTGCCAAACACCCCCGTATGTACACGACTGTGAGGGTGTTTTTCACGTATATCCAGCCCTATACATGGAAAAACCCTCGTTTTTGTGTGGGCCACAGCTCCTTTTTTAGATTTGCCTAGAAACCTCAAATAACCATGGAATTTGATAAAAATTGCATCAAAATGGAAGAGAATAGCATGGGTAAGTACCTGAAAGAAACGGTAGTGGATTCCACCGGCTGGATCTCCTACAATTCGTTGTTGAAAATATGAGCTCAATTGGTTAAAAATTTCAACTGTTTTATAATGTTTTGAATTTTTTACTATTTATAGAAATTTTTCAAATTTTTAAAAAAATTTACCCCCTTTCCTATAGTTTGGACCATTTCTAATCATTTTGGACTGTTTTTGACCTAATTCATGATGTAGGAGACCTTTTTGAGTGTCATTTCAGCCATTGGATTGACATGTTCATGTCGATCTCAGGTATAATGTCTAAACTAGCATATAGGTTAGGTTTCATCACCATTTTAATTTTGCATGACCTTATGACCATTTCATCATAACCTTAGGTACGAACCCACTCTATTATGTCACGAAACCTTCTTGTTTTTTTAGAAGTGGCATGGTATGAGTGGTAGAGCTTGACCTTACATGGGTACCCTAGTTAGCGCCTTATTTTCATTTGGTGCCCATGCTAACATTTTGTCCTTCAAGGTATGGGAGTCCGTTGCATAGTACTAACATGACATTTCACAAGAGCCTCATATGCCTCTTGATCTTTTGCTGGCCTATTTCCCTCAAGACTCCCTTATGTCAAGTTGTAATTGCATTAACATGATCTTTCCCTACCTTATTGAGCTTTATTCTGGCTTCCTGACATTGCGTTTCATCCATATAGCTCGAGCTTGTCTCATGTCTAGCCATGCAGAGCCATTTTATATATCCTTTGGAGCTTGATTCCCTTTTTACTGGGAGGGGATTTCCCCCCGAGTGTCACTATGCTACACATGTGTCCTTGCATTGAGCATAAGTATGTTCCACTGCTTGGAACTAGTTTGTTTTCCCCTATGACACTGGTCTCCTCCGAGTTTGTAACTATAAAGCAGTTTTATTCTTTTTCAAGATTTTTAAATATTTGAAAAAGTCCAAAAAAATCAAAAAACCAAAAATCCAGACAAGGAAAGATGTTATATGTGACAGCTGTTGAGTCGTGTCACCTTTGAATAGAGCACTGTATATCACACCCATCAGTTGGGTTTATAGTTTGACTTTAGGAGTTGTACTCATTCTATTTGAGTTTATCTCCACCGACTAGTTAAGCTTCCAGTCCCCATGGAGCCTCTGTCGATGCCTCCTGTGTCGCAGAGATGTCTCAATTTGTATATCGAGTCTATGATGCATTTATTCAGTCACCATTCAATGTTATGCTCTTGTTCGAAGGAAGTTGAAACCTGAGTCATCCATTCCTTAGTTATCTTGACTTTGCATGTCATCCATTCCCGGTACAGTTACTGGTTCGTGCACCTTATGATCGATTCCTTCCACATTATACAGCGTTGTTGAGCACCTCGTGTTGGATGATGGGGGATGCCTTAATGCCCTCCTTCCAGCAAATTTCATCCCATCGAATTCAGATCATTTATTATGGGATTGGAATTTAGAGTCATTTTTGAGTGCCTTGAGACTTGCAGTCATCGGTGGCAGGTTCTCTCGCCATTGACAGTATTTGGGAATACATCAATGTCCCCTGATCGATGGATCCTCTCAATTGTTTGACCTCAACACATTTATTCACACTTGTTAGTTTGCACTCTAGTACCTTGATTCCCATTTTCATTATCAGTGGGTGATTTCGCGTCTGTTAACGGTATACATCAATGACCCATAATAAAACGATGGACTACTATGTTCGACCTCGACACCTCTATTCACATAGTAGGACATGTACTCGTAGCGATTTGTGTAGAAGACCTTCCTTATTGGTGGTATCTCTTATATGCTACCTCCTTGCTCGTGCCAGTGTTCATGAGATTTCAGTTCTCGTGACTTCATTCCAGTATATGTCAGACATTTCCAGCCATTATGGAGATCTTGATCCATTATATATCTTCAACCATTATGGAGATCATGGTCCTTTGTATATCTTCATCATGAAGATTCTGATCTATGTATATTGTACATGGCGATGACCACTTATGTGATATCTTGTATCATGCCTATTCATGGCCATTGTACTTTTATGTATCCGGGACTCCTATATGTATTTGCAATATGTGCAGAGTTATATGATTGTACTATGCTGATTGGGTGGCTGGTCTTCCATTTGGGATCCTTCATCACTCCACTCCTGGGATGGACTTATAATGTATTTCGGCCATCGTATGATCCCTCTGACCTCACACATTAGGGGGCATCTGTTATAGCTTATTTTACCACTCTAAGTGAATCACACTTATATGGCCTTCCCCTATCCGTCTGCAGACTCCTTAGGCCCCTTGGACCATTTTCTGTCATTTGATGTTTCCTTGACCATCCCTAAAAACATGTGAAAATTAATGCACGTGACTTTTAAACCTATAACGCGTATATACGTGGGTTTGACCCCTAAAACCACGTACATCGAGATGTGTGTATAATCCAAATCCTTTTGGAGTTTTCCTTGACATGGATCCAACTCACTTGACTCCTGGCCTTCCCTATGCCTTGAGATCACTCGGATTCGACCTTTCATTACCCCTTTGAAAATCTGTATAAGGAACTCTATGGTACATTGAATGCATATGAGAGAATTGAGAGCAAAGAAACTATAGTCCATTGTTTCCTAAACTTGTGCTTGAGTCTGCATCCCATTGTCCCTTAGAGCACTTTTATGTTCTTCCCAAGCTTTCCTTTTGCTTGTGAGCTTGCTATCAAGAAATGGAGGATTGAGGTGGTGGAGGCCCAAGTGGGGGATTCAATTTCTTCGATTTGCAGATGTTCCGACAGAGGTTGTATCCATTGTAATCTTTGATTTTATATTAACAGAAATATATTTTCATGTCCAATAATGTATGTTTGAAGGAATATTTTATCCATGGATGTTTTCAAATGTTTATACATTGTTGATTATATATGCTAGAATAGATCTAACACCAATATATAGTATGCTTGTCTTGTTTACTTGTTGTTGAGGAAGTGATTAATCAATACAAGCTGAAGTTGGAAAGCTCAAAGGGGATCTACTACAACCATCTGGAATAAGGTACGAGGTCTGATCCTTTAGTGTTAGATATTTAATTTCTATTGCATATTGGAAATGATTGATTTCTAGAGTCAAGCTGTCTGTTTTGGTACCCCAAGCCATAGGAATTTCTTTTTGTAACAGACTGTAACTATGATTTTTTTCCTCTTTTGGATATGATCCAAAATATGTATTTCCAACACCATATGAACCCACATCCTTAGCAATGGTTTGAATATCACTCACAAGGAAACAAGAAGTGCATTCATCTTCATTCTCTTCTAGGAGTAATGGGAAACAAGCAAGATCTTCTGGAGCATCTTCTTTCAAACAACTTGAGGTTTCTCCTGTTTGAATGGTACTATGATTATTAATTGTAGAGAATCTTCTTGAATAAAAACCAAATAATATTATTGTCAGGACCTGGAATTGTCCATTTTTCCACCACTTATTGACATGCTTTTCATCCATTTTCATCCATTTATTACCATTATTTCTCATTTATCATTCCATTTTTCATCTATTTGTTGCAAGCTGCGCATTGTACAACTGCTACCTCCATTTGATGTTTTAAGTGGTTAATAGTGACTATTTTCCTTTATCTTTGATGAATTAAAACACTATTATGCCTAATTTTACTAATGATAGTTTATGGAGTAAGTTGTCACGTCCAGGATGCTCATAGCCAGTTGTTATAGCCTTAACCAAAAACGCATGCCACATAAGAAAACCTTGATTCGCGTCTTGATTTTCGGGCAGGTAGAAATGAATCTCACAAATCCGAGACATGGGTTTTGTGCGTAACATCCTTATTTACTTGACTCTTGAGGAAATCGCCAAACAAAACTATGGTTTGCGATATGCAGGTGGTGCTTCGAGAGGGTATTTTCCAGATTTGGTGTTGCGGCCGGTTCCAAAGTTGCCAGTAGTTACGGCCATGTTTCAGCTGTTACAGATTACAAGCTGGGGGTTCAGTTCTTCATTTCCATGAGATATGTTTATGTATAAATATGTAATCAATCTCATTGATAAGGGGATGGATAATTGATTTAGGATAGATTTATTGATTAAGCATGATAGATTAGGTAGGATAGGAGATGGATGATAGGAGATAACACAATGTTGTGATGTAGGATTTGATCCAGATCTACTGTAATTCTTCCATTATGATAATACATGCTGGCAGTTTCTTAATTTTGGAGTTGTAGACTTCTATTGTGGAGATCCAGCTCTGCTCAATGGAGGAAGGGCCCTCTTCCCTGAGCAGATGCTGGTAGTGTTAATTGTAAGTGTGTTATTGTTTAGATCTGCTTATTATTTTGTTCATGCTTTCATTCATTGATTTCATCATAGTTGTGTGCTTTCATTCATCAGATCTGTCATAATCGTTGTGTTGATAATTCATTTGGTAGATCGTTGGCCAACATAACAATTCTTTAGATGTACGTAATCAGATCTTGTTTCATGATAATTTATTTTGTTGAAGTGTGATTAGATTTACAGTGTGATTTTCTGAATAGGATGAGGATTGATTTACTTTCAAGCAGGTGTGATCTAGTTTACAAACAGTTACGATTGCATGCCAATAGATAACAATGTCAGGTAGAAATTGTACTTGCATATATTTTGCACGATAGCTTTGAAATAAAAGACTTTCATGGGTTGACAATAAATCTTGTACACTCTGTATGTTGATAATAATCTATTTGCATATCGGGTGCTCAACATTTTGGCACTGTTGCTGGGGAAGTTATCAATTGTGCAATAGTACATCTGACATTGTTTTGCAGATGCATTGTTAAAATATGGCATATAGGTTGCATGGTTACATTTCAGTTTATTGAATTTATTTTGAGTGTTAATTTTCTGTTTGTACATTTAGTTTTATTTCAATTTCAATATTTGGAGCATAAATCTTATCATTCCCCTTAGTGGTGTTGTAAGCACCACCCATTCTACTAACAAGTTGACAGGAACATTCGAAGGAGGAGCCTCAAGATAGCACACGAAGAATCTATGAAGAGATGGCAAATGAGAAAGATGCGGAAGTTGTTACCTTCGAATTTCCCATCAAAGATTCGAGAGGAGTGGCACGAACGAAAAGAATTCCCCCACATGTTTTACCAAATTTCCATGGTTT
>LPNX010761303.1:298616-318740 GCA_001517045.1 Pseudotsuga menziesii | reverse complement strand
AGGAAACTTCAAGACTGGTAAGAATTCTAAGGAACTTTTATCTCCATTTTTGAAATCTGCTGCAAAAACAAGAGTTTTACAAGCTGAAATCAACAATTTTTTTAAAATTTCTAAAGCTGATTCACAATCGGTTGTTTTGTAGGATAAGGAAAAGCAGGAGGAAATAAGAGAAGCAAGGGATTTCCCTTTCGATAATATTGAAAGTTGTGGTATATGTGACTTGAATCATTCCACAGATCATTGTCCCTCCTTACCAAAGATGAAGGAAACATATCATAGAGATCTAGGAGTTGCAGCCAACTCGTTGCAACAGTCATGTCAACCATGGCCTACATCTATGGTTCGAAATTCTATCCCTCTATTTCCTTACTCTCATACTCAGCCATTGAATACTCTTCCACCATGGCAGCTGTTACAGCCTCAATTTAACTTTTACCTACCTTACCCACAAGGTTGGAATGGTCCATCTTATGATCATATGGCCACTCTCCCTCATGCTGCAACACAAGTTGGTCCTTCAATATCAACCTCACAAATCAATCATCTACATCAGCCACATCTATCTTCTCATCAAACTCCTTGGTATCCAACACAATTTCCTGTCCAATCCACCCTCCACCCTAACCATAATAAAGCAGTACAGTATGCTTACAGTGTTGAACTGCAAGATGTTTCTACATTTCCCTCTTGTTCTACCTCATCTACACCATTGCAAAAAGGCTGTGCGTTGTTGCAGCAAATTCATACGAGGCCTGAACATGTTTTAAATCCAAGTTTTGCAGATGGAGTTTCTTCTAATCCTCATAAGCAAGCAAGCAAGATCAACAAGACACACGTGATATTTGATGAAGAACAACCATTGGAACCAAAAGCATTATTCACATCAGTAGATCCAGAACTCTTATGCATTGAGGAAAATCAGTTTAATAAGGATCTTCATGGTGTAACATCCATGAGCAATCAAGGGAACAAAGACTATATTGAAGCTTGGTTTAAATCTGTCATCAGTCTGCAGCATCATTTCATACTTCACCAATTCTTGGCATCATCATTTGAAGGAAAGTTGATCTCTCATATCCTAGAATTCATAAAGTTATATTTTTCTATTGGGAGTATGAGCATGCTTGAGTCACTTTTTCGAAAATGGCTCCATTGGAAATATGCATACACTTAAACAATTTTTATTATTATTTCCAAGTAGAATAGGGTAGGATAGAATATCGGAATAAAACCATGCTTTTGTTTGGCTTTGTATTTTTATTTTTGAATAAGTATGCTCTCTTCCTGCGCCTTGTTGCGATCTGGAAGATCAGAAAGTAGAAAGATGAAGAATGGGTATGAGATGTTTTCATGAATGCTTTGGAATTGTTGACTATTTGAACAAAAATGCTTAAGTCATTTTTGTCATCAATTTCCCCATTTCGATTTGTCCCACTTTCTCCTTTCGATCGGTAAAGTTGCAATGATTATCCACTTGATATTTCAGGATGGAGGAGCGCATCGGACCTAGCTGCGCGTTGAACAGCTGCGCGTTAAACAACCATTTGAGTATAGCTGCGCATTGAACAACCTGCACGTTGAACAGCTGTGCGTTGAACATCCATTGGAGTATAGATGTGCATTGAATAGCTGCGCATTAAACAACCATTTGAGTATAGCTGCGCATTCAACAGCCTGCACGTTGAACAGCTGCGCGTTGAACAGCCATTAGAGTAGAGCTGCGCATTGAACAGCCTGCAATGCCGTTGTTACTTGCCTAACATTTTGGCATCCCAAAGGTATACAATTTTGGCATTCCTCCCTATCTCTTTCTCATTGTTTGGAAAAGTGTTGCTGATTAAGGTCAGGCTGCATGCAACCATCTCAGATATTAATAATTATGCTCAATATTGCAACAAACCAGGGTATTCCAGTGAGTTTAGAATTTTGGTTTTTCATGATCATTTTTTTCACATGATTGAATTAAAGGTGAGTTATTTGAATTGTGTTTCTCTTCCGCCGTAAACTTAATGAAAGCAAAATAAACCTGAGAAATAATCCCTACAAATGCACATAAACCACGTCTTGCTCCTCATGAACATTTGCACACAATAATTGATGAGTGCCGGACTTTGTTTAATTGATTGATGTGTTTTTGCACAAAGCATATTACAGGTTGCTATTTGTAAGAGGGAGTTGAATGCTTTGAATATTTTATCTAACGATGTACAGGTTGATTATGCAAAGTAACAATTGTGATTAATGCCCCAATTCAGTGAAACTACTACTCTGAACATTCGATAGTGGATCTCAGCCACACATTTACACTTTTCAAATTTTAGAGACCATATTGCTCTTACAAATTGTAAAACTAACGCAAATGGGCACTCTCTAATTCCTGAACACAATGTGCTTAATGTTAATTTGTCTTTCTTAAAGTCACTTCATGCAGTGATTGATGATTACACGAGCGCAAAGACACAGGTATACAAATGGAACTCTTCAAGCTTGAAATTTGACATGAATTTGTTAGCTATAACACCCAGCTGTGAGTGATTACTCTCAGCTGTGATTACTCTCAGCTACAACAGTGGGCTACAACACTAGCTGTGACTGTGCTACAACTGCGGCTGCAACAGACTGTGCAAGTAAATCCAGGTACTCAATGCTTGAAATTTCTGGTATGGATGTGTGTTATTTTTAAATATACATCATTAAAAACATTCACATCTATTTCAATCACTTTTTGGGGTCAATTTTCGATTATAAAATTTTTGGTGACATTTTGGCTTGAAAATTTTACCGAAACATAGATGGGACAGTCATTTTTTGGGAGACCAAATGAACTTATTTTCAAAAATTGTTTATATCCCAAGTATCCCTTTGAATCTAGTTTCCAAAACAAATTGAATTTATACGATTGGGTGTCAAACGAAACTTTTATGGCCAAAATACTAACAGGGTGTCAAGCTGGCAGCTTAGGAACAGAGATGGGACAGTCAATTTTTGGATGCCTTATTGGATATATTTTGCAAACCTGTTTCATTGGTATATTCTCCTATGAATCTAGTTTACAAATCAATTTGAATCACTCTATTCTGGTGTCGTGCGCAAATTTTATGACCAAAATACTGACCGCCTGTCCCAAATCTGCATTCCTAAAAGTATATTTTCTAGACTGTTCATTGGATTATTTGACCCATCAATTCTTGTTGGATTCAAATCCTGTTTCTAATGGAGATACCTAAATGAATCTAATTTCATCTCCAATTGGAATCACATCAATCCGTTATCAAACAAAAAAGTTAAGCCTAAAACCGTGACTGTTGGTCTAGTCCAGAATTCGAAAAGACACCTTGTCATGCAGGCTGTTACTGAGCGATTTGGAACATCACTACATAGAATTTTAAAAACATGTTTCTAATGGGAATATAACTATGAATTTAATTTTATTTGGATTTGGAATCACTCAAATTGGACAAGGAACGAAGAAGCTATGATCAAAATACCGTTGGTGAGTCTAGATGAACATTGCTCTGCCGCAGGTATAAAATGGATTTTGCTTTGTTCATTTTTCTTTGGATTTGTTTTATGAGTAATTGCTTGTTGTTTTTTTCATAAGTGATTGGGTGAAGAGAGACCAATCATCTCTCTTCTTCCATCATCTCATGTTTTATTGCAGGAAAATGCTAGGTTTTGCAGGTCCTTGGAAGAAGAAGGTCAATGAATGCACGAGTGACTCTTGAAGACTTTTTATCTAGTTGCAAATGGATTGAGCACAAAAAAAATTGGAGAGATTGATGTGCAACCCATACACAGTCCAATGTTTCCAGGGTCAAGTCCCATTGCTACATGCCAAGAATCAATTTTAGACACCTTTCATCCCACTTGTTGCTGAAAGAAACCCCTCAAGAAGCCAATTTCCCTATGGTAGATTTATTCACTCTCCTTATTTCAAAACCCTAAAAATCCATTCATGTCGAAGTCCCATTTTCCACTGATTATGTAGTCTCCATAACCGTTTTATTTCCCATCACTACTACATCATGACTTTACATATACTTTCCACTTCTGAGTTTCATGTTGGTTCTATTTTTCACTATGATTCTTTACAAATCATTTATTTTGTACTCGTATTGGATGATGTGGAATTCATTAAGGTCCACCTTCCAATGGTCTTGTCCCATCGACTCCAACACATCATCTGGGATCGAGATTAGAGTTTTTATGGTGCCCTGGTATCTGCATGAATCAATGGCAGATTTCCTTGTTGTTAATCATGGGGATTCATCAATGCCTCTTGATTGACAAATCTTGCAGGTGACTCGACTCCAGCACATCCATTCGTACCTGTCAAGATGCACTAAAGTACTTTAGAGCTCACTATCATCAAAGGTGAGTTTATTTACATTGGTTAACGGCATACATTAATGGCCGGTAATCCAATGATTTCTTTCCATGCTCGACTTCAGCACATTCATTCGCATGGTAAGAATTGTACCTCGGTTTTGTAGCGGTTGAAGACTATGTGATATAATGGTTTCAACAATGATTTACAGCATCATTTGTTCAATAGTTTTGCAATTCCTTTCTATTTTCAGTTCAGCAGTTGATTTTCAGAATAAGAGAAAGGACTTTCTACTTCTATGGTAGAATTTATGCTCATCAATTGTCTCAGCAGTTAGTCTTACATGCAACCAGCACAATATCATGGATCAAATTCGATCTCATCCAGTTTTCAGCTCTCATATACATATGTCTCAGCATTGGATCAGCTACATAGCTCCAGCATACACCAGTCCATTCATGTCAACCAAGGCTTCCATGGAGGTAAAACTTGAGGTAAAATAGCATGAGTTTTTTATTTATTAAAGATTTAGGAAAATTTCATGAAGAACCACTAAGCATTAGCCATTTCCATTTTCTATATAGCATATTATGTCCACCCATTTCCATCATTTCCCACCCAATTATAACACTTCATCATTCATGCACATCCCCTTCAGATTCCAGCCTAACATCTCACCCACCCAACTGGCCAAGCATAAAGAGAGATGGATACCTCATTGTTGTCACACAAGAACCAACAATAGGAAATTTTGCTGCTGCCACACAAGAACGAGCGGTAAGAAAATTCTTGTTGCTGCCACACAAGAACCAGCAGTAAGAAAAGAATCATTGCTGTTGCCACACAAGAACCAGCAGTCAGAAAAGAAGTCTTACTGTTGCCACACAAGAACCAGCAATACAAAACGGTCCTCTGTTGCCATATAAGAATAATGAGGAGAAATAAGGCAGCTGATACACTTATTGAAAGAAAATGATAGGCTGGACACAAGAACCTACAACATGAAAAGTTGATGTAGAAGCCATTCCTTCTCAAGAGTATGCTATCACTCAAGCACGATAGAAAATAAATGCATGATTTCTTTGATTTGTTTGATTTGTTTAGTGGTGCACATAATGGTTCACATCTTCATAAGTCTTGAGCATGAGCATGAGCATGATACATGCACAATGGAAATCCTGTAGCAGCTTTTCAGGGTCTGATGTGAAGTGTATCTTAGCAGCATGAAGGTAATGATTACTCTTAGCATTGGTCATTTGTTAAGTTCAACATAATTTCTGAAATGAGTTTGATTGTTGTGGGATGCGCAAAAGAATGCTTGGCATTATTTGAAGTGTTACAAATCACTCCACGATAAGGGCATAACCAAAGGAAATTCTAGAAGCCTTCATTCAACCATGAGAATGGATGAAATTTACTGTGGTTTATTGCAATAGAATTTGCCATGAATTTGATGAGAAAATGGTTCTAAAACTCTTTTATTTCCCATGAATGATAATTCCTGTAGTAAGTTTGGCTTATGAAGATCACTGGTATTTTTTGGCACTTGTGACATATGGAGGGTCTACAAATTCTGTGATTATCAGATGATATTTGAGCAGCTTGGGTCATCATAAAATGAAATTTACAAATGCGATCTCTTGCTGGTATGAAGATTTCCTGTGCATTGTCATTTTATTTTATTTTTACAAATACATTATAAGCACTTAACTACAACCATGGGGAATCAAAAATTGAGCTCACACAGTCAATTTAAAAGATCATACAGTAATTTTTCAAGCAGCCTACAGTCATTTTTATAAGTCTAAGATGTGTTTCCAGCTAGCACATATACAAAAATTGGATGTTGACAGTGATAGTGCAGATACAAGAAAACAACAGTCCCAAAGTTCACTTGATTTCATGAATGGAAGGTAAAATACTCAGTTTGGGGGAAATGGTTGTTCACAACTAAGATGACAACTCCTCTTTTGCATGAGGACATGCAACATATTCAGTTTGGGGGAGTGGTTTTTGACATTTTTGTGCATATTGATTTTTTTTTGTTATTCATCCACAGCTGACAAAAATGAAGAATTTGATTTGAGGATATATCACAAACCACGAATTGGATCCTCATGAAATTTTTACAGGAAATGAATAGCAGCATGATGAACAACCGTGGTAAGTTTCAGCTCAATCAAGTGTACGGTTTTCGAGAAAATGATTATCATCACCTACAGCCAATTTGCATTTTTCTCAAAATCCGTGATGTGGGTTCATCTAATTTTTGGTGAGGAGATACACTATAATGGTACTTACTTTCTTGCAAAATTTCAGCCCAACCCAGTTTTTAGTTTTTGAAATATTGGCTCTGGAAGTTCAGCTGCAATACATTGTTTTCATGTTCAAAAGTATAGAATTTGATTTGGGGATATCTTTCAATTGGTAAGTTGGATCCTCATGAAATTTGGAAAGGGGATTCATAACACCATTAAGAACAACCATGGAAATTTTCAGCTCAATCTAGTGCACGATTTTCGAGAAAATGACCATAATCACCTACAGTCAATTCACATTTTTCTCGAAATATGTGATGTGGGTTTGTCTAATATTTGGCATGGAGATGCATTAGAGTGGTTTCTACCTTCCTGCAAAATTTCAGCCCAACCCAGTTTGTCTTTTGGGAGAAAATCGCTTCAGAAGTTTCCCGTTAAAAAGGCTAAAACGCCGTAAAATATTGTCATTTCCAATTTTCCGGCGGCTGAACATAGTTTTCCGGCAGCTGAACAAAGTTTTCCGGTGGCTGAACATAGTTTTCCGGCGGCTGAACAAAATTTTCCGGCGGCTGAACAAAGTTTTCCGGCGACTGAACATAGTTTTCCGGCGGCTGAACATAGTTTTCTGGCGGCTGCAACATATTTTTCGGCAGTTGTGAGTCCGCCAAATTTGCCGCTAAATTTAGCGCTGTTCCACCAAAATATTCGCTACAACCTTTGCCAATTCCTCTGCTAAAATAAGCTGCGACTTTGCCAAATTTCTACTAAAGAGCTGCGAATCCGCCTAATTTTCTCCTAAATCCTCTGCTAAGTGACTCTGCCAATTTGTATTAAACTCTCTATTTCTTCTAGCTGCAGTTATGTAAATGGTAAAATGAAGAAACGAGTGAATGAGTTTTTTTTTTCAAGTTGGATGCTACATAGGTATTGGGTTGCATGAGGACATGCAACAAGTTCAGTTTGGGGGAGATGTCAGGACCTGGAATTGTCCATTTTTCCACCACTTATTGACATACTTTTCATCCATTTTCATCCATTTCTTACCATTATTTCTCATTTATCATTCCATTTTTCATCTATTTGTTGCAAGCTGCGCATTGTACAACTGCTACTTCCATTTGATGTTTTAAGTGGTTAATAGTGACTATTTTCCTTTATATTTGATTAATTAAAACACTATTATGCCTAATTTTACTAATGATGGTTTATGGAGTAAGTTGTCACGTCCAGGATGCTCATAGCCAGCTGTTACAGCCTTAACCAAAAACGCATGCCACATAAGAACACATTGATTCGCGTCTTGATTTGCGGGCATATGGAAATGAATCTCAAAAATCCGAGACATGGGTTTTGTGCGTAACATCTTTATTTACCTGAATCGTGAGGAAATCGCCAAACAAAGCTATGGTTTGCGATATGCAGGTGGTTCTTTGAGAGGGTATTTTCCAGATTTGGTGTTGCGCTCGGTTCCAAAGTTGCCAGTAGTTACGGCCATGTTTCAGCTGTTACAGATCACAAGCTGGGGGTTCAGTTCTTCATTTCCATGAGATAATTTTATGTATAAATATGTAATCAATCTCATTAAGAAGGGGATGGATGATTGATTGAGGATAGATTTATTGATTAAGCATGATAGATTAGGGAGGATAGGAGATGGATGATAGGAGATAACACAATGTTGTGATGTAGGATTTGATCCAGATCTACTGTAATTCTTCCATTATGATAATACATGCTGGAAGTTTCTTAATTTTGGAGTTGTAGACTTCTATTGTGGAGATCCAGCTCTGCTCTATGGAGGAAGGGCCCTCTTCCCTGAGCAGATGCTGGTAGTGTTAATTGTAAGTGTGTTATTATTTAGATCTACTTATTATTTTGTTCATGCTTTCATTCATTGATTTCATCATAGTTGTGTGCTTTCATTCATCAGATCTGTCATAATCGTTGTGTTGATAATTCATTTGGTAGATCGTTGGCCAACATAACAATTCTTTAGATGTACGTAATCAGATCTTGTTTCATGATAATTTATTTTGTTGAAGTGTGATTAGATTTACAGTGTGATTTTCTGAATAGGCTGAGGATTGATTTACTTTCAAGCAAGTGTGATCTAGTTTACAAACAGTTACGATTGCATGCCAATAGATAACAATGTCAGGTAGAAATTGTACTTGCATATATTTTGCACGATAGCTTTGAAATAAAAGACTTTCTCGGGTTGACAATAAATCTTGTACACTCTGTATGTTGATAATAATCTATTTGTATACTGGGTGCTTAACAATTATAATGCTTGAACATGCTGATGGATATGCAATAAAAATAATCTTTGAAAATAATAGATTTACAAATCACTTCCCCCAAGGAAAGATACTCTTTGTAGTGGTAGGGCAAGTTTTTAGCTGCATCTATCATCTTTGCTAAATCCTTCTTAGGCTTACCCATAAGTAGTTTCACATTTCTTTCTTCGTAATCCATATGGTCATAAAAGTAACCATACTTTTATATTTAAACTTGCAACCCATAATTAACATATATCACCTCTACTTCTTCAACAAACGAATCAAATTCATCATCTTCAACTACTGGCACAACCCTGATGGTTGCAACTTGAATTAGCGATCTGCAAAATTTGTCAATAGAGAGCCTTCTTTCCACAGGAGTGGAGGAAAGTGATATGATACCAATATAATGTCCCAATTGTTCTGTGCATACCTGAACACTCTTTAATTCTGGAATTTAAATTAAAAATTTCTGAAATTTAATTAATTCACATAAAACCTTCTCTGATTAGGAAAATTAGGAAATTCTTCTAGGAAATTTTACAGGAAAAAGGAGTGAGCAGCAGGCATAAAACAAATAAATTCAGACATGGAATTCCATATCCCCTATCACATTTAGATCTGGTTCCATTTATGGTTCAGCATTGGCATTGCAGAAGCCTACTACCATACTTCTCGGCAGCAAAACCGTGAAACTAAGGAGGGTAGTTCAGTCTGTTTCAACCAGAGACTTATGGAAAATTGAATAGGGTTGTTACAACATTAATATAACATAATAAAATGGTTTGGACATTTTTCTAAACTTCTAGAAAGTTCTGAGAAGTTTTGGATTAATCTGGGTCTTTTTGGTAGTTTTGGCCAAGGGAAACCCTATGCAGAGGATGATCCAAAAAGGTGTTATGAACCCAAATAAAAATATTTCTGGAGATGGTTATGGGAATTTGTGCCTGTCAGTGACCCACATGAACTGACAGGGCTCATTTTGAGTTAACAAAACGTGTTTTACATCAGTTTTAGCAAAACTAGTTATTAAAAGCTAGTAATCTAGCTAGGGTCTAAAAAGAGTAGTTAAATCATCTCAAATTCATTTATATAATACATAATAAATGTAAAAAAGGTAAATATAATCTCGTTGAACATGTAAACTCTCTTCAATCACTTTCCCAGCATGTCATATTTCTTATAGCACTCATATTTATTCATTCTTCCCATACATTGATAAAATAAACCTTATTGGTGAAATTGAGACAAGATTATATAAGAGAAGAGATGTTTCGACCTGATAAATGTAATTTAAAGAATATTATGTCACTACAGAACATGAATTACATAATGTATTGACCAATACAAGGATGCTCCAAAAATAAGGGGCAAGAGGCCCGGATCATGACCAGCAAGGGGTTGTGAGCATAGGTGAAGCACGACATTCACTAGAGCTTGATCTAAACTTGATGGAGGCTTCAAAAAAATATTATAATCCTTTAATTTCTACAATATAGTGCTTCACAGTTGTAATTGAAGAGAAGAGGATGGAAGGAAAGGGGAATGGAAGGCTAGGGCTCATCTCCGAGTAGTGTGAGGCACAATACTCAGAATAATGCTCACATAAGCATCAAGTAATCAAATAATCAACCAAACTAAATAATGGAGTTGGAATAATTATTTTATATAATTAATGCTGACATGTTCAGCAAGTTAGTTGGCTTGGTGACCTCTGAGAATAGGTCACCCATGAGTGGACATACTTCCCTTTCTTTTCTTTGCTTTTCCTTTCCTTCTTTTTTCTCTTTTTCTGAACTTTTTTGCTTTTCATATTTTCCTTCTTTTCTTTTTTTACCCTGCTTTTTGAATTTATGCTACTTTTCTTCAAATATTCCTCTTTTCTCAGTTTTGGCAACATTTTTGGACTGTAGTGCTTACTTGACTTGGTAATAGGGTAATTTTTAGGGGTGAAATTTTGCCAATTGGCTATTTTTGGGTTTTTTTTTCAAAAAAAATCGCTATTTAGCCATTTTTAGTGTTTAATATCACCTATATTTACATAAAATATGTTTTTGTAACATAATATTTACCAAAATTTACACATTGTAGTGTTAATTTTATGCTTCATATTTAATATTCTCCTACCTATCTATAAACATGTTTTTTTTAATCCAAAACAATCGCCTAAAATGCTATACTTAAGTATAATATTAGAATCCTTGAAAAATACCATGCTTGGAAAGTTTATTTCCACATCATTTAATTGCATAATTAATAAAAGGATGAAATTAAATTCAATACATGCCTTAAAATAGTTATTAGCAATATCTTTCCTTGGAAGAATAATTAATGTCAATTTGAGCCCCTAGGAATTTCTTCATGGCCAACACTTTTAATGTTCCAAAATATGGGGACATGACACCAATAATATTTGCTATTCTTCATGTTGAACAGATAGTCCTTCATCGTGTGTAGCCCATTTTCTTGGAAAATATCACAAAAACATTTCGTTTGAACAAATCAGACATCATGTTGATTGACGTCTTGTCGGCAATTTTCTTTGGTATGGCTGGTCATCGATAAATTCGTACACCATATATCTTATCCTTTGAGGTTCAATTCCCTTAAATATTTTGGCATAATTTCCAATTCCTCCTCGATACGATTGTTGACACCATGTACTGGATAGTCATCATCCATCTCGATCTGCACTGCTTTTGTGAGTGCTTCTTCATATGTTTTGAATGTGTCCAAACTTATATGCCTTCATATATTTTGTACAAGTCTTGTAAGAAACCATTGAATTAATATTTGTCCATGAATATTATAGTCTAATTGGCTCAATAGGTCCTTCCATCACTTGTCGTAGTCCTAGACTATTTCTATTGGTTTCTTAATGGTTGTTTTCAAATTTTTTGTCGCTAGATGCTTTGCATCTGGTGTTTTGGAGAAGGATAAGAACTGTTACTTAATTTCAGCCTTGTTTGTGTTAGGTGTCTTCTCTTTATATTTCATATATAAAGTTAGTGCCCATTTCCACAAGGCACCAACGAACTGCACCATCTATCTAGCATCACTTGTTAAAGCGATAGCTTCCCATGTTGACTCACAAATGAACCAATGTCATCTGGGATCCTCATGACCCTCATAGAGGGGAATGTGTGTTGTGCCATGCCCCATGTTGTCAGCATCGGTGTCTTCTTTAGGAAGTGGTGGTGGCGGTGGTGGGACAATCTCTATAGCTCTATGTTGGTCACTACTAGTTTCAATGAAACTCTTGTTCCCATTGGAATTTTTATTTGTCAGTTTTTGCTCAACAAGTAATCTGATCAATTCGACTTCTTTTGTTAATGTCCAAGCTAATTTTTTGTATCTCATATATTCTCCTTTATGAATCAGACTGTTCTATGTTTCCTAAAGCTGTGTTTGACAGGGGAGGTGCTCCTTCATTTCGTGGGTAAATTAGGTTGATACTTCGTTTGGATGGGTACGATTGGAATGTGACCCGGTTTCCTTCCTCAGGTCGACAAATTACCAGATGATTGAAATCATTTCCTTCGTTGTCTAGTTGGATCCATATGCCAAACTCACCAGCTCATAGCCTTAGGCCCTTTTCAAAAATGGTCTGCACTTAGGAACTTGAGTTCGGATTGACTGGAGACAGAGGTATTACCTCCTATGGTATCTCAATCTGGAGATCTTCATGCTAGTAAATCCATAGATATTCCTCCATCGGTGACACATCTTCCTCATCTATGCCCTCTTATTGTCAGTAATGACCCAACTCTGGTGAATTTACATCATGTTCAGTCACCCTGGTATTCATTCTTCTCTATAACACAATGTCTTTCTCTCTATGTTCCTCCCTTATCTTCTTTCTCTTATCTCTCTCTATTTTTTGCAAATCTAGAGTGCTTTTGTGAGTCACTATCCAAATCATTTATTTATTGGCCAGAATTTTCATTGCTAGTGGTTCCTTCGAAAGTTGACTAGAATCCTTCTACTCTACCTTGACACATGACCAACAACCCCCCCATAGCCTCCCCAATGCTTTAGTGAGCCTAGATAGATCTATCTATTTTCTCAAGAAGTACTACCACTCCCTTTCTACAATAAACTTCTCCCACGCTTTTTGATTCTCCTCCCAGTTGGTATTTGATGGAGGTTCGATCAATGATGAACAAGGCTCGAAAATATGCCCTACTCCTATGTTGATTAGGAATTTAAACAAAAGGGTCAGTGATGAGCAAAGGAAGTGCTCAGTGAAATCGTTATAGAATATCACTTAGATTCTCTCGACATAAACTCTCTCTTGCATAGCACAGTCTATGCAGAACTCGTCTGCTATTTTCTCAAACCACTCCGACAGATTCATTCATCCACCTTTTATCAGTTTCTGGAGAAACTATTGTTCCTCAGTTTCTACCATATTTTTCATTCAGTAATTTCTTTAAAAATTGAGGTACTGATTCTACAAACTTTTCATGTGTTTCAGTGAAGAATTTCTCCTTCACCTGGGCAATAGTCAGCTTCTTTCTCTGAGAGTATTTCTACAAGTAGTTTGTGATATTACGCTCCCACCAGTCCTTAATATCTTGCTATGAGATCATCTTCTAATGGTCATTTCATCCATACGTGTACTACCAATAATGGAACCAATGTTGTAATCACTTAGATCACTAAGTTATTAATAATACACATAAGAATCATATAATCATAACAAAGAAAAGAGACAAGAATAGTAGGTTGAATAACAACTTATATTACACAAAACACATATGGGTTCATACAAACATTAAACTGAACCAAGTTCATATCTCACTCAATAACCTATTATAAATGATTACAAAACAATTATGAATAACTACCTGTCAGTTCAGTAAACTGACACGACCTATGGAGGATGACCTAATATCTAATTAGTCGGCTAACTAGTCTAGTTGGATAACCAACTAGCTCATCCAACGTGTATCACCACACAAAAAAAACTTCCTAAGAAAAATGGTAAGTGGTGAATTTGTATCAATTGTCATGAACCTAAAAGTCCACTTTAAAATATCATTTTCCTTTAGCCCTCATAGATCAAGTGCTTGATACATTGAAAATTTAGGAAGTACTTATCCTTCCTACATGGGATTAGTGGGCACAATTAGATTCGTATTTCCCTAAGGATCAACATTGGAGTACCTTTACTTTCCTAATGGGGAAACTTTCCTTACCGATAATTTCCTTTCGAACTTTGCAATGCACTGACTACATTTCAATGGGATATTCTTGAAAAGTTTTATGACTTGATACATCACTCTATAGAAGCTTATATGGATGATTTTACTACCTATGGTAGTATGTTTGAGGAATATTTGACTAATTTGGATGGTAGTACATTTGAGGAATATTTGACTAATTTGGGAAAAGTAATTAAAAGATGTTGAAAAAAAAATCTATCTATTAACAAAAAAAATGTCATATGTTAATAAGTAATGAGATTGTTCTTAATGCATATTATTTCTCTGACATTCTTAAAGGTGGAATCCACAAACATAAAGGTAATATCTATGCTTCCTAAACCAAAGACTCAAAATCATGTCTACATTTTCTAGGACCTTGTCCTATTCTTATGTTCTGTGGGATAAATTATTGTAATGATGGACTTTGCATTGCTGCCCAAAATGCATAGAGAAAAATTTATTAATACCCAAGTTTCCATTAAAAGGTTAATTATAATTATGTTTACCCTTCAAAATCAAAATGAATGTATAATGTCCCTCTGTTGAAGGGATACGTTAGCTGACACAAGAAAGATTGTGAGAATATGTTGTAACATTGTACATGGAAAAATTCACTTTATATTTCTTAAAATATGCATAACCAAAGGAATTACTTTCAAATTCGAACAAATCAAACATCATCTCGCGGTCAGGAACAATGAATTATTATTTTGCGCAAGTTTAGCTCTTGTCCAAGGATTTCCTTTCTTGAGAATTGTGAGAGTCAAAATGCAATAAATATCTCTAGCTACACGTTGAACGATAATGAATTAAAAATACTAAAAAAGGGCTGGAACTTTGTTATTACATAGAAAATCAACTCGACTAAGATTGATTTTCTAATTTGAAGACTCCATTTTGATCTTACCTAAAAACAAGGTAGAGTTGGTTACACAATATTGTTCAAAAAAATTTACAAAACACCAAACCACCAAATATGAATAATTATAAAAATGTTGGAAGCGTTGAGAAACCTCAATTACTATCAGTATATGATAATAATGAGACTAACATCGTCACCCAAGACATAAATTATGTATCATAAAAATTATTGCATTTAGGGAAGTTAGGATCCGTGATGATAAAAAACTTAAAGATTAGTTTCATCATCTAAAGAATGTTTTTATATGGAATGGCTATGTGAAAAAGGAAACTTAAAAATATTTCCCAAAAGAACAAACCTCTATAATAAAAATCAATAACATTGAAATTAAGAGAAGTATCATGTTACCTTATATCCAAGGAGTAATAGATAAAGTCGGAAACATACTAAACAAGAAAAACATTGGGACAACCTTTCCGATGAGCCCAATAAATGTCACAGTCTTTAGTCCTATTGATCATACCTAAGACTTGTTAACTAGGAATAAGGGTCTAAGTTTCATAAAATATTATAAACTTTATGATGTTGATCCTAAAATCCTATGCATGATTGTTAAATGAAAATATTCACATTTGATTGGTATTTTTATTTAATTTTCTTATTAATTTGATTTATTTAATTAGATAATGAGAGAATATTTGTCAAAGAATTATTCATTTGAGATGGATTTGTGTGTGGATTTTTATCTAAAATCAAAGTGAAAGATATCAAGATACAAAAATTAGATCAATGTATCTCAATGAGTTCACTAGTCAAACTAGAGTTTAGTGGAGAGATTTAAGGGAGTATGGACACTCTTGATTATCATGATATTCCAACACATAAATAAGGACTGAATATCATCTAAATATGAAATCATGGAGGCAAAGTAGAATTCATAATAGGGGCAATTTATCCCACAAAATCAATAGGCATATTTCTAGTTAACTAGGGGACAACTCCCACAAATTAGGGAGATGATTGCATGAGATCGTTTACTCAAGTGAAAATATTTATCATGATATTACACCTCTTAAAGAAGAAATAAATTATCATTCAAATTAGAAATCACGATTCCAATATTGAATTCCTAAAGAATGACTCAATCCCACCAACATGCATGCAGAATTCTAGTTAACGGTGACATCTTCCACAAATCATAGGGTTTGGTTGTATGGAGAATTTTGAGTCATTGTTGTATAAATGATAGTAAATGTGATAGCATGAGGTTAATATTAGATTTTATTATTATTCTCTTCATCATTTTCCATTTTCTTCCTTTTTGTTCAAGGAAAATTTGCAATAAGCAACTTGCTTCCCTGTTTTAAACACAGAATTTTAATGAAAAACTAGTTTTCATTTATCTTTGAATTAGTTAGTTTAGCGAGGGTTCCAAGAGCTCATTTATTTTGGGCCCACTCAAACGAAATACTATGTACCCTTGCATTAATTTCCCTTCATCGGTTCAGTTCATTTCATATTTTGTAAATTCAAATTACAGTGAATGTAGAAATATTCTAGATTTTTTATACAATAAACATACAAGTCCTATATTTTGTAGGAAGTTTTCTATAGGAAGTTTTATTTCCATGATTTTTGTAACGATTTTTATTTCTTTAGGATTGTAGGGACCCTAGATTAGATTTCATTTCGGATTTATAATATACTTCCTTCATGCTTATTAGAATAAATTTCATTTATGATGTTCATGTCATTTCTTTCATACATATGATCTCATCATCAATACTTAGTTTATGTTAATCCATTTTCTTGTTTTGACCACTTGCATGAAACCCATGGATTTTGATTGTATGTATTGAATGAACTAAAGCCTAAGTATGAGGAAAGATTTTACCAAATGTTATAAATAAAAGATGAAATATATATGTGTTTGTATCTGATAGGATCGATAAAGAATTGAATGTCAAACAGAGAATGTAAGTGTTATGGCCCTGCAACCCATATGCCATTTATTTAATGTATGAATTCATAATTAAACCTTGGTTAATGTTATCCCTATTCTTTTTTTTTCCACTTTCATGGAGCTCATAGCTTCTGAATGTCTACATAGAGTAACCTGAAGACCTAGTAAGGGGGAATTTCACTAAAAAGTATCACAATTGGACGTGAAAGGTCACTCTATGATTTACCCTTAAGTATTTGATGATGAACTAAGTACCTACTGAAATTTTTGGATCTTACAATCATGCAACCAATAGTTATCATTCATTTGAAGTTTCGTATATAATATTTTTGGTTGATTAGATTATGATTCATTTCTATTTCGAGTATATTTCATTCCTTATTTATTAGATTAGATTTCATTTATGTTGTTAGAATATATTTTTCTTATACTAATGGATGAATGATTCCTTTCAAAATGCAGATATAGTGCATGGTACAACTTAAGTTTGTATGAACTATTAGGTTGATAAATTAAGTAATGAGCCAATGGATTCAGTTTATACAGCTGTAATTCATTGTCCCATCACTCCACTGACAAAACTCCCTTAAAACCATCCTTGAAAAAGATAAATATCCAATTCATGCAAAACATTAAAAATTAAGTTACTCAATATCGTGCTCATGCGGTAGAGTATGCATAAGGAAAATAATAATTTCAATTAAAACAATAACTAAAGAGTATTTGGTATAAATTACACATAATAGAGAAAAACAATCAGTACTAGAAAAACATGCTCATGCTTCAAATAATTATATTTGGATGGAACAATATTGTGTGATCACGATTGAAGAAAAATGAAATATGAGACATATAAGGGAAGTCGTGGAGATAGTGAAAATCCTTTAATATTAATAGAGATGATGGTCTTGTTGTTAGTGATTCTCAGAAACCTTTATTATACGTTTTAAAATAAAAAAGGGCACATTTATAATAATTAATTAATTATCCTACTAATGAATTTGGTCGACTTCTTCCCATGAATTAGTATGCTTACCATAATAATTATTATTAATTAACCTTCTCCTATTCTTAAGTTCTATGGTAAAAATTCTCCTAACAATGGACTCTGCATAGAAGTATAAAATGTATACGGAAAAATTGCTTAATACATAAGTTTCCATCAATTTGATAATTATAATCATGCCTATGTATGGAATTATAAATGAATGTATAATTTCCCTCCATGGAAGGTATATGTTAGCTAACACAAGGTGCCTTGTGAGAATATGTTGTACCATTGTACATGAATAGTGCACTTAAACTTATTAAAAGATGCAAAACCAAAGGAACTACTCCAAAATTTACCTAGATCAAACACCTTATCATAATCAGGAAGAGAGAAGTATTCTCATGCACAAGTTCTAATATGCTAATAAAAGTTCTACATTTAATATTATCCAATACAAATTGCCAAGACCTATGGATGAGAGTAATGACAAGTCCATCCATAAAATACCGAGTAGATCGAAACAAATATTCAAGGGGGAAAGATTATAAAATATATATAACATGAGGAGGATATATACAAGAGATACCCCATTTTAGACTTGTGAGAATAAAAATGTAGTAAATCTCTCCAATTACACACTCAACGATAATGATTTAGGAATCCTTAAAAAAGATTTTAATTTTATTTTTAAACCAAAAATCATCCTAAATGAGAAATTGATTTGCTTGATTGAAGACTCCATTTCGATCTTACTCGAAAAAAAGGAAAAGGAGGTTAGGAAATATTGTGCAAAACTTTTACGAAAATCCAAACCACCAAACTAAAAATATAAAAGAAGTGTTGGAACCATTGAGAAACCTCAAGTCCAACTGAGAGATAATACTCATGAGAGATGATCAAGGGAATGTGAGTGTAGTGATGGATACAAATAATTTTGAATAAAATATGCATGATTATTTATCCAATTTCAATAGCTATAGAAAACTCCTTTATGGAGTCGATCCTTATTGGGTTAAAAAAACATTAAACAATTTATAATAGAATTCCAATGATTTAATTGTCAACCCAAGGAGAGCGTAAAATTGTGAGGTACAAAAAAAATATATGCAGGAGTAGAGTGTCGCTAAACATAATCTAAAACTGAAATTAAAAATATATGACTGTAATTAAATTAAACTTGATAAAACATTAAATAACATAAAAATAAATCTAATCTGTGAAACAAGAAATTGAAGGAAATGAATCTGATCTAAGAAAACATAAGAATGCATGAAATAAATTTGTATAAAGCAAATAACATTAACTTGTGAGCTCAGATAAAATCAATACTGAAAATGCATAAAAAGAAATAACTGGAATTCTATACTAAGAACTCATAAGAAAAAAATTAATTGAAATTCTATACCGAGAACTCATAAGAAAGAAATTAACTGAAATTATATATTAACATGGAGGAATCAAAGGATGTGCATTAAGCATCATCTCCATTACACAACAATCAGAAATCATATTCTAAGACTAACTCTAAAAGAGATCTAGGACTCTAACCAAAATGAGGAGAGAACCCTCCTATTTATACATAAATCCAAGATAACTGATAATAATTATAGATACACTATTCTCTCAACCTATCCCTTAAAATTCTCAACAAATAGACAACTCATCCCCCCAAATCCTCAACAAATATACAACTCATCCCTTTAAATCATCAACCAAATATTGAATGAGATATTCGCTCCACACCTCCGTGATCTTCTCCTTGAAGTTAGGTCAAATTTTGATGATGAAATTCGAATTTGAAGCTAGGTAGTGATTTTTGAACTTGGTAATGTCTTCAAATACACCTGTAAACATCACCAAACTCACCCAAATTTAAATTAGAATGAAAATATGTTATTTTTCTCAATAATTAACCATAAATTCACTCAAAATACTCGAAAATAAATGACTTGGAAAATGGTAATATAAACCCATATTTATTATGAAAATGGTGAATGTTAATGGTTTTATGGAAGGATATAATGGAATAAGGTGATAAATAGTATGTGAAATGATGAATAAAATGTGGTCTTTTTCCGGCTCAACATACCGCCCAACTTAACTGTTTGCATGTCCTCATGCAACTATGCATTGATTCCTTTAAACGTTTGGCTTTGTAGCTGAGGCTTTACATGATGATGGTATATAATAGTAAATCATTGCATGAATTAAAATGCATGAGTGACAACAAT
>LPNX010761303.1:181701-290950 GCA_001517045.1 Pseudotsuga menziesii | reverse complement strand
CATTGACCACAAATGTACGTGCTTCATCATCGATTGTTTGAAGTTTGACTGAGCCATTGTCATATACCTCTGCAATCTCATATGGACCAAGCCAATGAGCTATGAATTTGGATTTGAAGTCTTTGAACTTTGAGTCAAACAATAGTGCCCAGTCACCGATGTGAAATTGCTTCTTTTTAATAAACTTGTCATGCTATTGAGCTCTCTGCTGTTGGATCAAAATATTGTGTTCTATGGCAGCCTGTCTCATCTCATCTAGTTGATTCAATTGAAGTATTCTTTCTTGCTGAGCCTCAGAAAGATTCATACCCAAATCTGCTGCGAACTTGAAGGTATGAATTTGAAACTCTATAGGTAGGAGGACTTGTTTTCCGTAAACAAGCTAATAAGGAGAAAAACCAGTACTATTTTTCCAAGTGATCCGATATGCCCATAAAGCTTCAGTAAGCTTAGCTGACCAATCCTTTCTATGCATTTGGACAGTTTTGGTGATGATTCCTTCTAAAGTCTTGTTTGTAGATTCCACTTGGCCATTTGCTTGTGGATGGTAAGGGGTAGATTTTATGTGCTTAATCTTATACTTTTCTGCTATCTCCTGCACTAGTTTGGAAGTAAACTGGGCACCTTTATCAATTACAATCTCTCTAGGCACCCCAAATCTGATGAAGATCTCCTCAAAAAGAAAGTTTACCACAGTTTGTTCTGTGGCTCTTGGTAATGGTTTGGCTTCTACCCACTTGGTGATGTAGTCTGTACATACCAAAATGTACTTCTTCCCTTGTGATGGTGGATGAATCGGACCAATGAAGTCAAGAGCCCACTTTTCAAATGGTTCTATGAGGATTTGTGGTTGGAGTGGCATTTCATCAAACCGGACTAGCCATCCCATCCATTGACAAGTATCACAACTTCTAACATACCTCTTAGCATCTTTGAAAATAGAAGGCTAGTAATAACCCAAATTGAGTATCTTGTATGTTGTTCTTTTTTCTGCAAAATGGCCACCACACGGTTCATCATGACATGCTTTTAAAATATCTAAAAATTCATCTTGTCGCACACATCTCCTGATAATTAGATCGTATCCTGTGTAAAAGAGATCACCATTAACCCATATATGCCTAGCACTTTGTTTAATAATATTTTTCTTTTCTTTAAATGAAATAGATGGTGGCAGTTGTCCTGATGATAAATAGTTAGCAATGTCAGCATACCAAGGAGTGATAACAAAAATTGCAAATAAGTGTTCATCAGGAAAACTATCTGAAATAGGAACAACCTCACTAGTATTGTGTAAGCGAGACAGGAAGTCTGCCACTTGATTTTCTCGTCCAGGTCGATCTAAAACAATGATATTGAATTCCTACATTAATAGTAACCATCTGGTTATTCAACCATTAGTGATAGATTTATTCATTAAATATCGTAAAGCTAAATGATCTATGTGGACAAAAATTTAGTAACTAGTAATGTAATGATGAAATTTGTTTACAGCATGAACCACCGCCAACATCTCCTTTTTAGTGACTGTATAATTCAACTCTGCAGGTGTCAAATTTTTACTAATAAAATAGATAGCATAAGTCATGGTATTCTCCTTTTGTCCCAACGAGGCCCCTATTGCAGTAGCAGAGGCATCAGTAGAAATATGGAAAGGAAATGTCCAATTTGGTCCCCTTAAAATGGGAGCAGTTGAGAGCTTCTCTTTAAGTGTCTGAAATGTAGATTGACAGTCAGTATCCCAACTAAAATGCACCTCCTTTGAAAGAAATTTAAACAATGGTAGAGCTATCTTACTAGAATTTGCAATAAATCGACGATAATATCCTGGATACCCTAAAAAGCTTCTTACATCTGTTTAAGTTGTTGGTTCAGATAAATTTTCAATGATTTGAATTTTAGTAGGATCTACTTTTATTCCAGATGAAGAAATGTGATGTCCTAAAACTATCCCTTCATTCATCATCATAAAACACTTTTCGTTACTAAGGAAAAGATTTGAGTCAACACACCTTTTTAAAATTTTCTCCAGGTTTGCTAAGGAATCCTCAAAGGTACTTCCAAACACAGAAAAATCGTCCATGTAGATTTCAACACATTCATGAATTAGATTTGCAAAAATGGCCAAGACTGCCCTCTGAAAGGTAGCTAGGGCATTACATAAGCCAAAAGGTAAAACCTTGTAGGCATAGGTGCCCCAGGGACATGTAAAGGTGGTTTTGTCCTGGTCTTCTGTTGCAATACTAATTTGATTATACCCACTGAAACCATCTATAAATGAAAAATATTCTTTTCCAGCTAAGGTATCTAACACTTGATCAATAAAAGGCAATGGAAAGTAGTCTTTTAATGTTTCCTTATTCAACTCCCTGTAATCTACACATATGCGCCATTTACCATTTTTTTTAGGAACAACAACCAAGGGAGAAACCCATTGGCTGTCGGAGATGGGGTAAATAAATCCTACTTTCAACAACTTCTGCAACTCTTCCTTGACTATTTCTTTTAGTATAGGGTTCATTCTGCGTTGCGGTTGTCTAAGAGGTCTGATTTTATCATCTGTGTAAATGTGGTGAGTACATGTCTCATGATGAATACCTAGCATATCAGTGTACTCCCAAGCAAATGCATGGGAATTTTTATTCAGCAAAGTAATCAAATGTTCTTCCTGTGATGTAGTAAGATGTGCACTTATATTCAAATGTTTTCCTGGACTGATTTCAACTGTTTTGCTTTGAATTTCTGTGATTGAATGAACATTAAAAATATCGTGAAGTGCCGATGCTAGAGAATGTACTGTACAAATTTCCTGAAAATTATAGCCTAAAACTTGATCTACTAGAGCATATTGTATGTCTCTTAATTCTTCAGAAATATCAGGTTCAGCAATGAAATAATCTAACAAATCTTCGTTGTTTTCTTCCTGAAAATAAAAGAACTAATTGATACTCAAGACAGGATGAATCACTTCTTATTCCTGTTCCTTAGTCTCATTGATCCATGAGAGCTGATCTAATGTAGAAGGTATTTGGGAAGAAGGATAAAGTGCAATTTGTTTTCTCTCTGTCCCATGTGAAATGAGCATACTTCCTGACCTACACCCTATGAAGGCATCCGATGTTGCCAACCAGGGTCTGCCAAGAATCAATGGGTGATCGCCTAGATTAGATTTTGGATGTAACACTATAAAATCAACAGGATACTCCCAGGAGTCTAAAGAAACAATGATATCTTCTAAGACCCCTTCAGGTGTAATTTTAGACCTATCAGCTAATTCCAAAACTATTGTGGTTGGTCTGAGATTTGTCAAGTGAAGGTATTCCATTGTCTCTAGTGTCATAACATTAATGGCAGCACCTAGATCAATCAGTGTTTTTGGAATTGAAAAATTGTTAACAGTCATTGTAACCATTGGGATTCCAGGACCTACATACTTTTCAATGAAAACAGTGTTAGACATTAATCCTGCTAGATTTCCTACCACATGAATTTTGGATGGATCCTTCCTTCTTTTATTAAGACATAATTCCTTAACTGCTTTATTATAGATTGGAATTTTCTTTATAGCTTACAGTAGGGGAATTTTGACACATACATTAGTTAACTCATTCAAAACATCAAAATCAGGTAGGGAGATTTAAATTTTTTCTTTGACCAACCTTTCTGGAAAAGGAGGTGTATAAGATACTAATATCTTCCCTTTTTTACTGTGATTTTTCCATATTTAAATTTTTTGGAGTTTTCTCATTTTCTGTTTGTTCTTCTAAAATAATAGGAGATTCGTTTTGTAAAGTTTTCCCAAATCATAAGTTGATATTTTGTAGTGGGAGAATTGAGTAGGGGAGTGCCATTCCATCATCAACATTATACATAGGTTTGTCTATTTTATTATTTGGATTTGGAATTGGCTGAGCTAGCAATTGTGTAGGCCGAGGTGGAGGCTGATTGGAGGGTAATTGAAGCTGTTGAGGTTGTGGACTCAATTGAGGAACCATATTGGGTTGTTGGAAAGATGGGACTTGGACTTGATTCTGTTGGTATTGGGGATAGGCAGAAGGTTGTTGATAGGGCTGCAAATAGGCCTGCTGATATGTCTGGTTACCATGGATATATGCTCTCCAATTTGGAGCAGATTGGGCTAATGGAGGAGACCAAGTTTGCCAGGGCATGGGTGCACTCCATGAATTCTGAATAGGAGTTTGATAATTTGTATGAAATTGCTGCATAGGATCTTGAGACATACCTGAAAATCATGGCTTCCAAGGTCTTCGTTTTCCCATAAAGTAGAGAGACTCCATGCTTTGATTCTCCTCCATTCGAGCTACCTGCAATTCTTTTAATCTGGGGCAATCATCAATTTTGTGATTTGAAGTACATAAGCCACAAATTTCAACAGTATTTAAAGGACATTCTTTTAGTGGGTGTTTCTTTCTACATTTAGGACAAAAAATAGACAAACCTTGATCTTGCTGGTCGTGTTGTTCTTGTCTTTTCTTGGTATTTGATGTTTCGATTTGTGTGCCTAAGGTACTCAATAAATCAGTTTTAAAATCTTCTAACAGATTCCCAAGCTTAGCTCTGGAAATACCACTGGTTGCAGATTTAGTTACTTTGGTAGTGACATCCCTTCTTCCAGTTTTATCCTTTCCTCTTGAATACTTCTGACATAAGTCTTGTATTTCATCGAAGGGTAAGTAGGAGATGTCACCTTTTCCCATAAAATTTAAAATATCCAAATATTCTTCTCTTATTCCTTTTAAAAATATTGTCCAAATAATCTCAGGGGTTAAAGAATTGTATTTGGATTTCTGCAGGTTATATGAGAATCTTTCTAAGTACTCCTCTAAGCTGTCATCTTCCTGTTGAGACATTCTAAAAATGTCATCTTTTAAATCCTGTGATCTGTAGTATGCCTGATATTTTATAAGAAATATTTTCCTCATCTCCTCCCAGCTAGTTATAGAATTCTCTCCTAATCCCATGAACCATTTCAAAGCAGTTGCTTTAAGGGTAGCAAGGAAAAGACAAATAGCAAGGAAAAGACAAATCTTATGGGTGTCATCAGTGTATCCATAAGTTCGACACAAGATATCAAACTCGAATAGGAAAAAGTATGGATCTTCAGAAGTCATACCATAGAAATTTGGTAGGACAGATGGTGGAATATTCTTCATTTTTACCTCTTCCCCTAGGGTAATGCTAGTGTCCAAAATGGGAAATTTAAAGGTGGCTTCCTGATCTTCTTCTGTTCTTTCATCCCTGTCATGTCTCCTTTCTTCTTCCCTTTCATGTCACCTCTCTTCTTCTCTTCTCTCTTGTCTTATTTTATTTTCTACTTCTAACATTCTCTCGTACTCCCTTCTCTGTTCTACACTTGACCCTTTTGATGTTTCTTCCTCAGCCATTTTAAAAGTACCCACTGTTTTGATGAATCCTTTTGGAAAAGAAGGTCCTGTTACTTCTGTTTTTCGGGGGGTTTTGATAAATCTTCCCTTCTCGTGTCTTTGTCTTGACATAAAACTAAAATATACTCTATGTTTTGTTGAAATTTTTGTTTTTATCAGAGAACTAAGGTTCCTAAGCCTGCTTCTAAAATGCCTCCCCGGCAATGGCGCCAAATGTTGGGCTTCAATCCACTAATGCAGATCAAACCTTGAGTTTATGTCAATCCGAAGTTGGTAGACTTAGAGGCATATCCAAGTATAAGGACTCAAATCTAGACCTAACTGGAAATCTAGTTTATCTATGAAATAAACCTATTGAAAAATTAAGATACTGTGACTTGGAAACACAAAAACTCCCTTACAGGAGCAGCTTCATTTACTCTTTCAATTATAGAGCAGTTTATATGTGGAATCTTTAAAAAAAAACAAATTAAACTTAACCCTAAAATATAAACTACAAAACTCTGCCCATTATCTCAATGTTGAATAAACAATCAATCATTAATTCCCTTTACAGGAAAGCATTCGTAATGTGTAACTGTTCTTAATATTCCATCGTTGAATAGGCAAGCAATGTACAGCAATGTGATATAGTCATCTGAACCATTTATACTGCATATAACCAATGAAATAACAGAGCTGATAAAACTGATTTAAAACAATCTATTTCGTTCTGCAGTAAGGAAATCGAATTCTACAGGAATTAAAACATACCACTGGCAACAATCCAAATCGTTTATGACAACAATCCAAATCATTCACTGGCAATTGAAAGGTGTGCAGACTTGACAATGGGGGCCCTCCAATGCCTCGTTCACACACATAGAAAGACAATCATAGAGCTTGAACTTCAATTACATTCACCATAAAATCGATCATACACAGTAAAACAACGCAGTTTAGAACAGTATGCGTTTTCTCTCAAAATTGTGATGTGATTCTCCTCTGTCTTATGAAATACTTATACAAACTTTTAAGAAACTAGAAATGCTATTAATTTGGAAGCTAATAATGACATTCAATCATCGAGATGCTCTATCAGATCCACGAAAATAGACAAAATCGGAACTGCCCTGTTTTTGTGCTGAGTGGTAGCACAAGTGGTTGTCTTTGACCGGCATTGACTTGACACCTGTGAGAGCCACATCATCTATTCGTTGGAAGTTTAACCATCCTTGGACACTAAGGATCTTTTCTCCATATTCCAGTTCACGCCTAGCTGGCCTGCAAGTATTCAACCTTGGAGACATTACGGGAAGTTAGCACATCCTGTAATCCTGAATAAAAACCTTAGTTTAAATGCCTTTAAAAATCTCAAAATTCAATTTGTTAAAAAGCAATGACATTTATACCTTTAACCAAAGTTTGTGGGTGAAATTAAGGCTTTATAAATCAGTATGAAGGTTTTATGGAGGAAATTTGAAGATATTTAGATGACAAAAAGAGGTCAAAATGGTGCCCAACAATGATTGGCCCACATAGGATTGAATCTAAACAGTATGGGGCCCAAGTTCTTATCATTTACCATCTCAAGGAGAATAGGCTTGTGATCCGATTTTCCAAACGACAAGATTTTGGAAGAAAAATTCAGACCAAGCAGGAGGAAGGTGTCCTTGACCAGGAAACGATCGAGTTTGGCACCAATGTGCTCAAGCCCAATCCTCTTATTATTCCAAGTATAATTTCCAGTATATGGCTTAACATCCATGAGATCACATTCCAAAATGATCTTATCAACAATTTCTCTGATGGGGTCTCTGACCAAGGAGCCCCCTCTTTTTTCATCTTGGCTTAGGATGACATTTATATCCCCCACAAGAATTACATTACCTTGCAGGTTTCTCTTTTCCTCGCGAAGGATACTCTAGCAGACATTTTTTTCAGCGTTAGAATTGGGTGCATAAATATTGAAAATTCTTACTAGATTATTCGTGTCTTTTTGCCTCAACAGGGTGAGGATCCAATAGGAGTTGTACTTGATGTCAATAGCCTTGAATTTCTTGTCATCTCACAGAGTTCCAATGCCTTCGGATGCACCCCTTCAACTAATTGCAGCTTTGCCTCTTTTTTTCCAAAATTTTAGACTTACATGGAGAAATGCGGCTTCATCCATCTCGGTCTCTTGGATTAGAAATATGTCTGATTGATGTAAAGAAATTAGATTTGTCATTGCTTCTTCCTTGATTTTGCTACCGATACCTTTGCAGTTCCAGGAGAGGACCTTCATTACTTACTTTTAGTGAGTGAAGGCATCCCTTTCTGGGCATACCCCTGCTGGCGGGTGTTTCTAGTGTTTCTCAGCAGTTTTTACAGGGTTAGCTGGGGGCCTTGTAGCTTATCCTTGTAGGTATCTTGTTCCCTAACTTCTTTCTTGGATTTCCTTCCTTTGGTTTTATTCAATCTTGGGTATTTAGTTCTATTTTCCCTTCCTCCTCTTCTTCTTCTTCCGATTCATATTCTTCCTCTGATTTCCCCATGTTTTCTCCTTCTTTTATCACTACTATGTCTTTGTCTTGATCCTTCATTTGTTGGAATTATAGGTCTGCTTTGGGTTCCTTACTATCTCCATTACTGGTTTTCTCTTCAACTCCAATGGAGTCATCCCTTGGTTCATTAGTTTCTTTAGTCTTGGAAGTTTTGGGGGATCATTCAAGAAGGATGACCCTTGCTTCTTTGTTACCCTCACCCTTCTTTGGAGCCATTTAAAATTGATTTTTAATTTTATATATATTTACCTTTTTCCATCCTTATGCCTTGTCTTGTTGGATCTCAATCTTTTTAGGGCATTTACGGATGAACTGTCCATATTGAACTGTCCATATTCATGGCAACCTATGGACTTGAAAGGGAGTTGTTCACAGTTGAGCTTTTGGAAATGGGACCAATTCCCCACTATTAATTTTATAGCTTCTGGAAGGTCAGCTTCGAGATCAACCTCAACACATATGTGGGCACAAGCATATTGGTCCTTTCGACTAGCCATGTCAACATATTTCCCCAGTATGGTCCCTATAGCTTGGAGAGATTTAGGGTTCCAGCAATGGATGGGGAGATTGAGGAGCCTGACCCAGACTGGCACTGCTTTAGGGGTGTCAGCCTCAGGATTGAAGTCCGGAGTCCACCCATTAAGATAAAGACCCTGCAGCCCAATGAAATAGGGCCCATTCCTGAAAATTAAATATTTGTCTTCCTTGGATTCAAAGTTGAACAGAAAATAACCCCTTCCGACGGAGTATGATGCAATAGTTTTGGAGATTAGCAGCCTCCAGTTTATTTGGACCCAACTGTTGGTAGTTTTTGGTGAGGGCTAGAGCCCCGTGAATTGCTCGATCAAGGCTTGATCTGCCAGGGAGAGAGCAACCTGAATAGTTTCTTCTGGTGGAAGGGAAACTTCAGGCACATCTTCAATTATTTTGACAAATTTCAGAGGGTCTCCTTTTTTGGATCTCCTGATGTGAGAGGAAACTAACCGGTCGAAGGAATCCAAGCGTAGATCTGGGGACGGATCACCACCCACCCCAGTCACCATCAGACTGCCCCACCACAGAAACCTCTCAGCGCATGAGCCAGCATGAGGACAGCCTCGGGTTTAGCAAAACCAATGAGAAAATCCGATATCCCAGCCAGTGGCCTAGTAAGTGTAGCCCGTGAAGGTCCCAACATAGATCACCAACAAAAAGATCAGCTCAGTTGCTTCATGATCCAGGGAGTGCGTTCTCCAACCTACATGAAAAAACCTCCAGGTTGCCGTCGTGAACTCCTCCAAGAAAATCGATCCCTCCAACCTCTTGTAATCAAAGTTACTAATAATAAATAACTTAATATTACTCAACTTAAATACTATTTTAATTTTTCAAAATTCTAATTATCTCATTTAGATTTATATTTCACTAATTGTTTTTCAACATATTTTTGCACCAAAACCATTAGCTCCTTGCATCTTACAGTGAGCTTCTGATGGCGAAATGGATTCAAAGTTTTTAATCATGAAAGGATGTCATTAGCAATTTATCATTCGATGCATGCCTTCACGGGATGACTGTGTGGCTAAAATGGATTTATTTGGCGATGGAGGAGTTGAAATATCCATTTGGTCAGGTTTTTAGTGTTTCACGAGACTCTGTATTTTTGCTCTGGTATTTTCTTTTGAAAATTTTTGAAAATTTGAAGGGTGAGGGTTTCAGTACACAAATTTGATCGAGTATTACTTCAGCAGAGGTGACATTTCATTTCTGGGGCACTTGAAATTGTATAAATTCGGTATGGGTATTAAATAATTTTTAAAAAATTGGCAAAAGGGATTTTGAAAACAGGTCCCTCTTTAACAAAGTCTTCTGGCATAGATTTGTATCAATCTACTTCATTTTAGGGGAGGAGATTGAAGGGAAATTTGAGGCATATTTTAGCATCCAAGGGAAGATGGCAATGAAAGAGGCAAACCCGTCATTCGGGTTTTTGACAAAGAAGGAAACCAAGGTTAAGCTGGCTCGACCCACTAGGGTGAAAAACAAAACACTTGCACCCATTCAAATAATCGTGGAACAAATATTGAAGGAGGCCTGTGAATGACAGGAGGCTAAAATCAAGCCTCTGAAGCACAAGATCACTGATGAGAGAGAGCTCGCGGAGTATTGGCTCCAAAAGCATAAGGAATTCAAAGACCTGATCAGGAGAGTGAGATGGAACATGAGCATGTTGGTGAAATATGCTCAGTGGGAGGAGAGTCAAAAGGATTTATCCCAGGTGAGATCGGTATCGGAAAATGAGTTGGAGGTTGATTACCAGAATGCTACACTCTGGCTTCGCTACGCCGAGGTGGAGATGAAAAATAGGTTCGTAAACCATGGAAGAAATGTCTGGGATTAGGCTGTATCTCTGCTACCCCGCATTGATTAGCTCTAGTATAAGTACATTCACATGGAGGAGATGCTCGATAATGTGGCTGGTGCGCACCAGGTTTTTGAGCGGTGGATAAATTGGGAGCCCGATCATGGCTGGGCCGCTTACATCAAGTTTGAGCTCAGGTATAATGAACTGGACAAAGTCAGGGCCATCTATGAGAGGTATGTGCAATGCCACACGAATGTCAAGTTTTGGATTCGTTATGCCAAGTTTGAGATGAAGAATTGGGAGGTTGCCAAGGCTCAGCGGTGTTGTGATAGGGTGGAGCTTATTGTTGCCTTTGCCAAGTTCAAGGAGTGCTGTAAAGAGATGGAAAGAGAAATATGTATCTATAAATATGATCTTTACCATATACCCAAAGGCCAAGAAAAAGATCTTTATAGAAAATTTGTTATGTTCTAGAAACAGTATGGTGACAGGGAAGGTATTGAAGATATTATTGTGGGAAAGAGGAGGTTTCAGTATGAGGATGAGGTTAAGAAGAACTCACTTAATTATGATGAATGGTTTGACTATGTACGCCTTGAAGAAAGTGTCTACAACAAGGAGAGGATCATAGAGATTTATGACAGAGCTATATCAAATGTACCACCCGCAAAGGAGAAGCGTTACTGGAAACAATATATCTATTTGTGGTAAGATGCTTATTGTATACAAAAGATCTGATGGAATATGAGCCAAAGTCTCATATTTGAAATTAACTATCACTATCATTTATGTAGGATAAATTATGAGTTATATGAGGAACTTGAAGCTAAAGACATGGAGCACACAAGGGATGTATACAGGTATGATTTCTTGAAATATTGGTGTTGCTCTTCCATTGTGTTCTAAATACTAATTGTAAAACATGCCTATCTCAACCTCTTTGAACAATAGTGTATAGAGTTTTGTCACTAGTGTATATATTTTTGTCACTACTATCAATGTATTTGTTGTAAGCATAAAGTTGCCACCTATTCATATTTGATTAAAAGTCCTTTCAGTAAACCTATTTAAAAGAACTTGTCACAAAATTGATGTAATATTTATGAAATGTGGTTAAATTCAATATAGGGAATGCTTGAAGCTCATTCCTCACAAAAAGCTTTCGTTTGCAAATATTTGGTTGTTAGCTACACAATTTCAGATACGCCAAAAAAATCTAAAGGCTGCACGGCAAATTGTTGGGACGCGCACCCTAAGGACCCTTAAGATGGATAACTCCGCCAGTATGGACTCAAAATAGTCTTAGGGGTGTCGGGGTTAAGTTAAAACTCCTTTTTGTAATAAACTTTTGGTTGAAATCCAGGGTTTAGGGTTTTGGGTGCCCATGGTTTAAGACCATGGTTTTGTAAAAATGCGCAGTATAAATAAGCGCTTGAGTAAAGAAGATAGGTTAGGTTTTGATGATGAAAGAAAGATTAAGGCGAAGCTAAGATTGGTTTTGTAGAAAAAGGTTAAGTCCCAGCTGTGTGCGTGGACGACCTCTGCAGCTGTGTGCGCAGAGGGTTTTTGTAAGAAAGATTGAGGAACGACCTGCAGCTGTGTGCGCAGGGGCCTGCTGCTGTGTGCGCGGCCTTTTGAGGACTGGAAGGATTTGCAGCTGAGTGCGCAGATCAAACTGTGGTTTTGTAGCAAGTTGAATAGAACACATCTTGTGGACGTAGCCCCTACACTGGGGGTGAACCACGTTATATCCGGTGTTGTGGTTTCTTGTGATTGTTTCTGTTTTTGTTTCTTTTATGCATTAATAACTGTATACATCTGATAAGTAGATCGCTGCTAACATTTAGCTTCGTTGTGAATTCCCTGTAGTGGGTTGAGCAAGTCACGACTGTTTATTTATTTACGAAGTTGTATATGAATGAATGGTAAAGCTTGTAATTATTGTTTAATAAGGTTATTAAAAGGCTAAGGTACAGTAATCCCCCTCTCTGCTTGCAGAAACCTGATTCTGCGGCACCCCCATAGCGGTTTCGGGTGAGATTGCAACCTGCGCGCAGGTTGTTGCCGAAAGGGCCAACTCTGTGGGTCTTTTGTTGGTGCACATTAAAGTTTTAAACCCGGGTCTGCCCTATTTCCCAACAAATTGGTTCCGTTGCCGGTTGAACTCAGTACCTACTCAAGAGGGGTGTACATTGTACCTCAAGGGCTATATTCTGGAGGCCCTTTGTGAAGAACATCAGTAATTGGTTAGCTGAGATATGTTTGCAAGTTGCGCAGCAAGCGAACGCCAATCCGTGGTGTAGTGCAAGTGACTTTTTACAAAGGTATGTTTTTTTTTATGCTTATGAAATTTTCTTTGGTTGTATCCACATAGAGTTGCACCAGTGGTTGTCTAGGTTAACAGCGACAAGGACGAACTTCCAAGCTTGACGGGTTCCCACGCGAACCCCAGTGAGGGTCAATCTTGTGCAACCCGTGAACAACGCGGTATCCCGCGCTGTTGATTTTGGACGACGCGAAACGTTGGAAGCCTTTGTGACGAAGTTTTCCTTTGACGCAAGTAGCTCCGTTAGTGAAGCTGGACGATAATTCTTCAAAGGGCCCCGCAGTAAGTTTTTGAATTTTTTAAAACTTAAGGATTAGAATAATATTGGCTGAAAAGCGTCTATTGCTGTTGAATCGGACTATTAGTTTAGTTGTACTAACATATGTTTGCAAGTGACACTCCCTTCAATGAGCAAAGTGGGTTGCTGCGAAACGAAAAAAGGTATAAGAGAGACTTCGACCCCTCTTCCTTAGGTTAGGCTACTGCGTCCACCCCTTCAAACCCTGTCGAGTCAGATTCTGATGAAAACCCTTCGGTGGGAAACCCTCCGATTACCCCGCAATGCCGCTTCGTTACCCCTGAAATTCCATCACAGTCTGAGAGTCAACCAGGCCAGAGTATTCTGGCCACAGGCCAGTTTGGCCCCGTAAATTCCCCCCCATCGATGTCCTGTCCCCCTCCCAACCTCCCCCGAACCTCCATGGCCCACCTCATTGATGATATTAAACTCCCCATCTTTAAAGGCACGGGATCAGAGGACCCAGAACAGTTCTGGTTTCTCTGCGACGCAGTATGGAACGCGAAGAAAATTACAGATCCAGATGTGCGAGCCACGTAGCTCATTACTTCCTTTCGGGACCAGGCTCTGACATGGTTCATGAAATTTTCCAGTACCTAGAGCCCTAATTTAGGCGAGATCAAGGCGGCCATACTCAAAGAATTTAAGAAGCCTAAATCGAAGTCTCAGAGCATCACTGAACTCAAGGAGATTCAACAGTGATGCGACGAATCAGTGTGGGACTTTGATCAGAGATTCAAAGTTCTACTAGACCAAGTCAGCTTTACCATTAGTCCTGCGCAGCACAAGGAATGGTTTATTGCAGCATTGGTACCACATATCAGAACCCCACTCATGCAACAGAAGGTTGCTGACCAGCAGGAGGCTCTGGAAATCGCAATGAAATTAGAGACGGCCCCTGCTGGGGATGACTTTGGTCTTGCTCAAATCCAAGCACAGTTAGCCGCGATGGCCCTCGAACTTCGCGAGATGAAAAAGGGAAAACCTGATCACGAAGAGGTTTGGTGTACGCAATGTCGGACCGAAGGTCACGACAAGGAACGGTGCCCTCTGGTAAACAAGTACTTGCAGACAGGTGCGCTGAACCCCTTTCCACCACAAGTTCTCTATTGTGAGCTCTGCAGAACGACAGGTCAACACCGACCTGAAAATTGTTACCTGCTGCAAAGGTATGGACAGGGACCTAAGAACTCCTACTGTAATTTTTGTAAATCTGTAGGTCATAATGAGGATGTGTGCCACACCTATGATGCTTACCGGGTGCACACTGAAGGCCCAAGTAACGATAGTTATGGTTACCAGGGGGGTGCCTCGGGACGAGGTACTTCTGGAAGCCGTGGTGGCATGGTTGGGCGAGGCCGAATCCAATTCGTGTGTTACAATTGTAACCAAGCTAGGCATTTGGCTCGCGACTGTCGGAACCCCACTACGACGTGTCGGTATTGCCGCGCAGTAGATCATGTCATTAAGCAGTGCCCCCAGTTGATCGCCAAGATTCAGGCACGACAGAGTACCCCTGCTCAGAACCTCCAGATGATTTCTGTGGAGCCCCGCCCTACTGCGGCCATCAATGTTGTTACAAGAAGTGGAGTTACGACACACACCCAATATATGCCAACCCGACCTGTCGAAAGTTTAGTTCGCAAGGCTCCTGAGAAAATCCCTGCATTTGATATCATCAGAGAGAAAGAGACATTCATGGAGGCCAAGAAAGACTTTGCTGGCCCTAGCCCACACAGCGCGCCTACGCAGCCTCAGACGCCGCCCCGCGAAGCTTCGCTGGATAAAGTGAGTGTATTGTCTACCTTTTTACAAAATTGTCTCAAACTTTTAAGAAATCAGGATGCTCTGAGTGAGCTGCAGAACGTCATCGCTTCCTGCGAATCTCTGCAAAGTTGTGGTTGGGACAAAACTGTTCATCGAGTCAACAGGACTGGCAGGGAAATGCGATTGAATGCTCAGATAGGGGCCTATGATATGACCGATGTTATTCTGGACTTAGGGTCCGATGTAAATGTTTTAACCAAACAAACCTGGGAACAAATGGGGAAACCTACCCTTGCCTGGTCCCCTATACAGTTGAGGCTAGCCAACCAGCAAAATATTGTACCTTTAGGAAGGTTCCTGGATCTCCAAATAGATATCGACGGAGTCAGCACTTTCACAGACTTCGAAGTAATTGAGATCATTGATGACAACAACCCTTACCCGGCCCTGTTAGGAATTGAATGGGAAATGGCAAATGCCACAGTCATCAACCTAAAGAAGAGACAGATGGTCTTTGAAGGGAAAGACTTTAGGGTCATCCTGCCCCTGGATCCTTCACAAGGGGAACGGTACATAGAACCACTCCGACAAGAGGATAAAGCTGATGCGGAACCCATATCTATTATTGCTGCGCAGGAAGAAGGTTATACGGATCATCCGGCCGCAGGGTGGGAGTCTGGTAGTTCCTGTATGATGGACTCTGAAGATGAATTAGAAAGTTGGCAGCACCGATTATCTGAGCACCATAGGGGCAACAATGTCTGCCCTACCAAGTCTCTCAGATGGGTCGATTCACAACCCAGAACTATACCAGTGTATGACGGTTCGACAGATCCTGAACCGTTTATTGTAAAGTTCTCGGAACAGATACCTGACCTACAGAAAATGGAAGCCCTGGAGTCAGGATTCAGAGCCACAGCAGTGAGATGGTGGATGAGTCATAAGAAGCAGATCCCTACCTGGGAAGCATGTCAGAAGCTCCTTCGCCTGCGGTTCTCAGACCAGTTGGCAACGGTGTGAAACAAGTTTGATGGAAAAACTTGCCCCCAGGACCACTTAAGCAAATGCTACGAGGCATGGAAGTATGTCCCTCAGGATGAGTGGGTACATAGATTCGTGCACACGCTAGGACCACTGGCGAAGAACTGGTACGCAGAGGCTAAACTTCGCCAAGATACTGTAAGTTGGGACTGTCTTGTTCATAGCTTTATCAATACTTTCTCTACTAATGATGTCTGTCCAGCCCTAGATGCAGCTATCAGGATCATCCATACTAAGGTATTTAACGAACAAGAAGTGACCAAACATCACCCTGATTGGGCCACACAAGAAGCCCTCGCAGTCGAATTTTATAACTTCACAGTCGACGAGGAAGAGGACCCGCACCATCTTGATATCCCTGAGTCAGAAGGATACTACGACGTGCATGGTCCGGCAGTCGAAGTTTTCGAAGTGACGTAGCCCTTGAAGACACGCATAGTTAACATTGGATCCGATGCACAGCCTAAGTTTGCTACCATCAGTGACTATTGGGATGACGAGATGGTAAGCAAAGTAACTCAACTTCTCCACGAATACCAAGATCTTTTTCCGACAAAGTTTTCTGAAATGAAAGGTATCCTCGAATATATCAGTGTAATGAAGATCCCCCTGAAGCCTGATGCGAAGCCTGTGAAGTAGCACCCTTATAGATTGAATCCAAAATACAAGGAGAAGGTTAAGCTAGAGTTGGATAAGATGCTTACTGTAGGAATAATCGAACCGGTTGAAGAATCTGAGTGGGTCAGCCCTATGGTCGTCCAGGAGAAAAAGACTAAAGGTGAAATCCGGATCTGTGTCGACCTGAAGAAACTCAATGATGCATGTCTGCACGATCCCTTCCCCACTCCCTTTACAGATGAAGTGATCGACAATGTCGGAGGTCAAGAAATATATTCTTTTACCGATGGTTTTTCTAGCTACCATCAGATCGGAATTCCTCCAGAGAACCGACATAAGACAACTTTTGCTACCGAAATGGGATCCTTCCAGTGTACTGTCATGCCCTTCAGGTTGAAGAATGCACCTGCCATATTTTATCGAGTAGTCATCTCCGCGTTTAAAGAATACATACATAAATTCTTAGAAGTTTACTTTGATGATTGGACCATTTTTGGGCTAGTAAAAGACCATATAACTAGTTTGAGACTTATGTTGGACAAATGCAGACAGCACCAAATCTCCTTGAACTTGCATTTTCTGTGCGCCCTTTGGCATTCTACTTGGTCATGTGGTATGTAAGCAGGGATTGATGATGGATCCTATGAAGATCGCTATTATTGTGAACCTCCCACCTCCAAATTCCGTCAAACAACTTCGCACAACGCTTGGTCATACCGGCTACTATAGGAAATTTATCCAAGGATATGCCAAGATTACCGCCCCAATGGAAAGGCAGCTAAAGAAAGATATTAAGTTCGAATGGACTCCAGAATGCCAAGCCAGCCTCGACATTCTGAAAGAAAAAATGGTCACTGCCCCTATCCTAGTATTCCCTGACTGGAACAAGGAGTTTCATGTGCATGTGGATGCATCCTCTATTGCTTTAGGTGCTGTTCTCGCTCAGCCAAGCGCAGGTAATATCGATCACCCTATCTCTTTTGCTAGCAAAAAGTTGTCTACAGCAGAGAAAAACTATACTACGACAGAACGCGAAGGCCTTGCCATGGTATATGCATTACAAAAATTTCGACATTATCTGCTAGGATCTCATTTTAAGATGTTTACTGACCACTCTGCTTTGAAGTACTTAGTTAACAAACCTGTTCTAGGAGGCAGAATTTGCAGATGGTTAATTCTATTTCAAGAATATGATTTTGAGATCATTGTTAAGCCTGGAAGACTTAACCTAGGACCTGACCACCTGTCGAGGCTCGAGTCAGGCGAAGAACCTACTAATTTGGACGAAGGCCTCCCCGATGCACAATTATTCGCTATCTAGATAGTTCATGAATATTTCCAGGATATTGCTCAGTATTTGTCTACAGGTATTCCCCCTCCAAAGATGACCACACGGCAGAAGAAGCAGTTGGTGGTTCGAGCCACGGACTTCACTTTAATAGCAGGACAGCTGTATAAAATGGGACCAGACGAGATACTACGCAGATGTGTTTTGGAACACGAAAAACCTCTAATATTGGCTGAAGCACACTCCAGCGTAGCAGGAGGCCACTATGAAGGAAAAGCCATAGCGCAGAAGATTTTGACAGCCGGCTTATGGTGGCCTACACTTCACAAAGATGCCAGAGAATATTGCCACAGCTGCGACATCTATCAGAGGATAGGTAAACCATCTAGGAGGGATGAAATGCCCCTAGCTCCGTAAGTAACATTACAGGATTTTGACAAATGGGCCATTGACTTTGTTGGTCCTATCAACCCCCCTGCGAAAAAGTCAGGAGCCAGATACATCATTACCGCAACTGATTACCTTACCCGGTGGGCTGAAGCTCAACCAGTCAAGACCTGTAGCACTGCTACGGCTGCGAAGTTCATCTTCGACAACATTTTATCCAGATTTGGGTGTCCCAAAGTTCTTATGAGTGATCAGGGGTCACATTTCCTGAACAGGACTATCGAAGTATTGACTAAAGAATTTCAGGTGTATCATCAAAAGAGTACCGCATATCATCCACAAGCAAATGGGACTGTCGAAGCTTTTAACAAAATCCTTGAGCATGCCTTGACAAAGGTTTGTAACGCTAATAGGAATGATTGGGATCTTCGAATTACAGCAGTACTATGGGCTTACAGAACTACTTGCAAAAAGTTGACAGGACATACACCCTTTCGACTAGTTTATGGGCAAGAAGCTGTCATGCCCATGGAATACATTGTTCCCAGCCTCCGGATATCTCCTTTCACCGAGATGGATGACCCCGCTATAATCACAGAAAGACTGAAACAGATATTAGAACTTGAAGAGGATAGATTTGTTGCAGGCTTCCAACAACAGGTGCAGAAAGCTCGAGAAAAAGCATGGCATGATAGACACATCAAGAAGAAACATTTTCCGCAGCGTGATCTTGTGCTCCTTTATGACAGCAAATTCATGAAGTTCCCAGGAAATTTTAAGACTCATTGGAAAGGACCGTATGTAGTACATAAAGTTACTGACGGGGGTGCAGTCCAGCTAGCTAAGTTAAATGGTGAGTTTTTTCCCTCTATGATAAATGGGAGCCGTTTAAAAAAGTACACGGACAGGCCAGGTACTCAGAATGAGCGGTAGCACCAAGCAAATAAGCGAAGATTCTCATAGCATTATGGATTATTGTAGTCTCTTTTGTCTAAACGATGCGAAGCTACAGGTTGGTCATAGGTTGTAGGGTCAGACTGTGTCGAAGTCGAAGGCTATCAAGGTGTGTCGCAGCCCAAAATGTGACGGATGGGACATACTGTATTCGGCGGCGCTGGCACGGGAGTTGTTCTCATTACTGGTCATAATGAGATTTTGGGAAAATTCGGCGCTGTATGGAGCAGATTTCCGGAACCTCGTCAGATTTGGCATCATTACCACACCATGATGCCAAATTCCACCTCGGGATTCTATAAGGAGCTTTCTCGACCTGTGTTTCTGCCTGAAGCACATATGTGAGATATTCATCCTGAACTATGTCAAACGACTGTAACGTTCAGGAGCTAGTACGAGAAGTAAGGGACAGAGGTCTGTAGCACCTTCTAAGTACCCTGCCAGCACAGCCCTACTTGGCTAAGTACATCGACAGGCAGGATTTTTCTCTAAATTGCAAAGACGGCCAGGAGTTTGCTCTAACGTAGAGCAACCAAGGGCGTGAGGCCTTGCAGACAGACTCTGGGGAATCCCGCCAGGTAGTCTTTCGGCGTAGTAGAACCACGGCAGCTATATTCCTTCCGCAGTGGGACAGGCAACCCTAGGGGACCCCAAAGTCGTGGATGGTCAGGTATCGGCCATCAGAGTAAAGGATGGTGTTGTAGGTGGTCGCGACGGCTTTCATCATCCAAGATTCTACAAAGGACAGAAGTATGCAGTCGGCAGCAGCATGGAGAGCTTCAACAAGTAGTACACTATGTCTCATCAGCAGAATTCTGCCACTAGAGAAACTGAAGAGTGCCCCGGGACGGGTCACTAGTGAGTCTTAGGGGCCTGTTGGGACGTGCACCCTAAGGACCCTTAAGATGGATAACTCCGCCAGTATGGACTCAAAATAGTCTTAGGGGTGTCGGGGTTAAGTTAAAACTCCTTTTTGTAATAAACTCTTGGTTGAAATCTAGGGTTTAGGGTTTTGGGTGCCCATGGTTTAAGACCATGTTTTTGTAAAAATGCGTAGTATAAATAAGCGCTTGAGTAAAGAAGATAGGTTAGGTTTTGATGATGAAAGAAAGATTAAGGTGAAGCTAAGATTGGTTTTGTAGAAAAGGTTAAGTCCCAGCTGTGTGCATGGACGACCTCTGCAGCTGTGTGCGCAGAGGGTTTTTGTAAGAAAGATTGAGGAATGACCTGCAGCTGTGTGCGCAGGGGCCTGCTGCTGTGTGCGTGGCCTTTTGAGGACTGAAAGAATCTGCAGCTGAGTGCGCAGATCAAACTGTGGTTTTGTATCAAGTTGAATAGAACACAGTTTGTGGACGTAGCCCCTACACTGGGGGTGAACCACGTTATATCCGGTGTTGTGGTTTCTTGTGATTGTTTCTGTTTTTGTTTCTTTTATGCATTAATAACTGTATACATCTAATAAGTAGATCGCTGCTAACATTTAGCTTCGCTGTGAATTCCCTGTAGTGGGTTGAGCAAGTCACGACTGTTTATTTATTTACGAAGTTGTATGTGAATGAATGGTAACGCTTGTAATTATTGTTTAATAAGGTTATCAAAAGGCTAAGGTACAGTAATCCCCCTCTCTGCTTGCAAAAACATGATTCTGCGGCACCCCCATAGCGGTTTCGGGTGAGACTGCAACCTGTGCGCAGGTTGTTGCTGAAAGGGCCAACTCTATGGGTCTTTTGTTGGTGCGCATTAAAGGATTAAACCCGGGTCTGCCCTATTGCCCAACACAAATCTTGGGAAATGCTATTGTAATGGCACCAAAAGACAAGGTAAATTCCTAGATGAATCATCAATACATTGTTAATGTCTTATTTATTTAAGGTTTTTCTAATGTCTGAAAATAAATAATTATTCTCCCTGCTTCCAATAGATATTCAAAACATACATTGAGATAGAGTTGCAACTTGGAAATCTTAACCGTTGTAGAATTCTATATCAGAAATATTTAGAATGGGCACCTGCAAACTATTATGCTTGGACTAAGTTTGCTGAACTGGAAAGGTCTTTAGGTGAGACTGAATGTGGAAGAGCAATATTTGAATTAGCAATAGCTCAACCCTTCCTTGACATGCCAGAGCTCCTATGGAAGGTTTCTGACATAGAATAGTTGGACATTATACTCATGTTTTTGGTTCTTTTTTCTATTCATCACTGATGCTGAATTTAATTGACTGAATTATAGGCCTATATAGAATTTGAACTATCAGACGGCGAATATGAAATAACAAGACAACTCTATGAAAGGATACTATATTGTACAAATCATTTGAAAGTTTGGATCAGACATGCAAAGTTTGAATCTTCTGTCACTCTGGAGGAAGAATCTAGAGCTGTTGAAGAGGACCAACTTCTAGATCCATAAATTCTAGAGGAACAAAATCAACAATGTGTCCTTCGTACTCGTGGTTTGTAACTGATGTTAGATCTTTTCATTTTCCAAGAATTTTCTTTGCTTGTTTCACAGAAGATACTTATGTTTGGGTTATGGTGCAGGAAATTTTGAAACGACATTTGATAATATTAGAATGTCTATCTCAGGGCAGAAAGAGGAAATATTTATGGTCTTGGAAGAATGGCTTAATATGGAGAGTAGTTTTGGCTGTTTGGGTGATTTAAGTTTGGTTAAGAATAAAATACCCAAAAAGTTGAAAGGAAAGAGAGGAATCATGTCCGAGGATGGAACACCTGTTGGGTATGCCATTCTTGCTCAGTGGCTTATTTTAATTTTTTAATTATTTTAGACTAATACACTAACATTTATCATATATATTCCAAGGTTAAATATCAAACCCATACACAAGTAAATAGATGTATATCCTGCTAATATAAACCATGTTCTAATTTTTAGATATGAAGAATACTATGACTATATATTTCCTGAGGAGTCAGCAATGGCTCCTAACCTTAAAATATTGGAGGTTGTTTATAAATGGAAGAAGAAAAAAGTTGATACTGACAATGAATAAACTTGTCAGTGGTTTTTTAACTTCTGATTCTGGTTGTAACATAGAAAATACTATTTTACTCAACCTGAGCTTATTGGTTTTCCTGATTTTGTACTATAGTTTTACTTCAATCTTTCATTTTCATGGATAAAATATTGTGCTGCAGCATGTTTCTGGTCTTGCACATCTCTTGTTATTCTATACATTAATCTCATTTATTTCTTTGAAACTTTAACTTAGCTCGAAGGGATGCTTCTCACTTCACCAATGTTCAATTTATGTTCTTGAACATTGCTATATCTACTTTTATTCAGTATTTTATTTTCTGGAGAGTATTTGAAATTATGTTTTAGTGGCATTATATTGTATTGCTTGAGTTTCAAATGATACTCTGGATGGAACCATTAGCATAAATGGGTTGTCCTATGCACAAGCAGACAAAGAACACTGCTCATTTCTTTGGCCTTGTCACTCCAATGCTCTACTGGTACAAAATGGATTCCAGTTTATCACTACACTTAACAGCACAATGGTTTTTATCCAAAGCTTGAGGCTTTAGCTTCTATTGCAGTCAATAATTACAGTGTTTCTTAATTAATATCTACTTGAAAAGACCTATATTGTTACAATGTTCTAAATTCATCTAACTTTATACCACATTTCACTGAATGGAAAATTTCTTCCACAATAGGAATTTTATGGCAGTGTCTTTCTTCTAAAAAGCCGGTATCTTCTCTTTAATATTTCTATTCAATGGTTTTGTTGATTATATTTCTATTTCTTATTGGTCATTGTATGACTATGTACTATCTATGATATTGGATAAATCGTCCTCTTTTTGACAGATTTTCAAACACTTTGGTCCTTGTGGACGTAGAAAACTAAATTTGTTCACTGCAGATTTCATGGTGAAAATTGGTTCACTTTCATGCCATCAACAATGCAGTTGTGCTTCTATTTAGAATGAAGTTCAAATTTTTTGTGAAAAGGATGAAAATAGATTTTGGTCCAACTGACTTTACTATGGGTTCAGTACCCCCACTTAACCCCTTTAAAGAGAGAGTTTCAGTTCGAGGATCAAACTGGTTTCTAGCATTCTGCGAGGGCTGAATTCATCTTTTTAACCACAAATTTCTTAACTTATAGCATGGATGTATAAGAATTGATTGATGAGTTATAATTAAAGATTTTTCTTGACTCCCGCATGAGGATTAATTTGGCATAGATGATAAAATTTGAACTTCCTTCCCCTCAAATGTCAATTCACCAAATTTAAATGCCATGGCTGCCCAATGGCATTTGAAAAGAGAAAAGCCCAGCTACTTTGTCCTTTGTTGAGAAAGCCTAGCTACTTTGTTTTTTGGGACAAGTTTGCTCTGCACTTGCATAGATCTAGGATTAAGATGGATCCAAGATAGTTTTATTTAGTTATGTAGGTTGCAATTTTATAAATTTATCCTTTGAGGCTGCCTTTTTGAAATTAGAGATTAGATACCAGATATTATCCCATTTTAGTTGATGCACATGACATATCTCTTTCACACTTGATTATAGAATGTGCCTCTTTGTGCAATAAACATATAAATGTTTATGGCATTAGAAATTTGATCCCAATTTAGTTGATGCACAAGACACATCTCTTCAATACTGGACTATAGAATGTCCCTCTCAGTGCAATAAACATATAAAATTTTATGGTCACTAGATTGATAAATCATCTATTTGCAGTCCTCCACGTGTAATTGGAGTTTTTTTTGCATTCCATCTTTTCTTCTACTCGATGTAAAACTTATTGTATATTTTATCATTAACTTCTTCTACTGGATGTAAAACTTACTGTATATTTTATCATTAACTACAAGTGGATTATAAAAACTTCTTGATTATATCTATCTATACCAAGTTCTAAACTTTTGTCTAAAACAAGATACACAAGTATATATTTGTAGATGTAACATTCCTATCTATTAATTGGGAATGTTTCAGCTATCATTATTAGTTTTCAGCTAATTATCACATCCATCTTAATTCCTTCACATTGTTATGAAATTTACCCTATAATAGGTCCATCGCCATTATATGGGTGATGCCCTTCTTGTGAATTTTGTATTACCTTGTCCATCCATCACTCCCTTTCAAGCTAGGTTTTCATTTTCATTCCTCATTCCACAATTCATTTTATCTATAGCATGCTATATTTATGTATGGTTGCATGCATATGGTCTACCTGGCCGTAAGTTCTTGTTAATAATTTTTTGATTAAGTTTATGTAGTTCTTTTCTTTTTAATTGTTGTGGATTTTTTCTTAAAATTTTATTTACCCTGCTTCTGATTGAACCAGGTATCAATAACTTGCTGAGAGAAAAAATGTTGAGTATATCGCAGGAGGTATGGTATCTGAACCTCAAAATGTTGAACATGGAAAATGATATTGTGGATGTTATCTAGGTTTGAAATACTCGTGGTTCTTTCAAAGTAACTAATATCTCTTTCTTGGTTTGTTGTCACTCTATGAAATGCAGGGGCCACACAGAACTCTATCAAGGTTGCACAGGTGATCATCTCTTTCTTCACTTGAAATGAACATGTTTCTATCTTTTTATTCAAATGCTATTAGTTCTCTTTGTCTCTGATCAGGTAGTTTTCTATGGATTATATTTTATAGTGGATGCTCCAAATTCCTGCTACAACAAGCTACATAGGGTGCATTGTAAAGGACAAGTTTGGGGTAGAGATGAAGAAAAATTCAAAGGCTGTTGGAGTCAATGTAAGATCAATCATCTTTAGTATTGTTCATTTGCATTGTTTTATCCTTTCATTTGGCTCATATTTACAAGAGTACTCTGTTTTCCTAAATATCATTAATATGAGGAACTGTTTTTTTATGTTTCATACAGGTGCAATATTATGAGGATGAAACAAAACCAACTGGTACATGGGGTGTTATTCTGGTTGGGGGTGAAAGGTGAGGACTAAAAAGTTCTCTTAGCATTGTTATTGTATAATACTAACTCGTAGGCCACTGACACCCAACACCTGAGTTTCTTGACCTATCCATACTATTCTCTTCATCCACCTATTCTTGTTAGATGTTGCTTTCTTCACTTGTTTAAACTTTAACCTTGTAATGTCCAGGTCACTGGTTGCAAATTTGTCAGCCTCAAATTGCTACAAATTAGAACACTTGAAATTACAAGAAAACTGGGCTTTAGGTAATGTACTGTAAGGTCTTGCGTTATCAAAGTTTCTTTCTCTATGTTTGGGTTTGACTTAGTGCTCATTTTAAAGGAAAATTATTGTTTGTTGTACAGTGGAGAAGGCCAAGTTCTTTTATATTAATGGATTTTTCCTTACAGTCTCACCTGAGTGAATTCTACTTATGGTTGAACATGCAGCTCGAAAAGGAAAGGTATTGCAATCACCATGGTATCTGGTAGCATAGGGGTTATTTTGTTTTATTGGTTGTTTGGAAAATTAGCAATGTCCATACCAAAGGGTTTGTTTCATATCCTATATGACTCTTGTATCTCATGTTGTGCAGATATTTATGATGAATCTTGTAGCTCCTTTTATCTGCAATTTTTTTTCTGAAGCATTGATGAAAGTCTTTCCGTAAGACTTACTTGCTTGTGTTGTTTTTTTAGATCTAGATAGCAAATGATGGCATAAATAGAAAAACATTTCTAATTTCATGCCAAGTTGATTTGGATTTTTTCTTCTATGATGTCTGGATTCCCTATGTTATATATTATTCTACTGTTTGAATTTGTTCATTATATCTCGGTATTTTGTCTTAGGTATACGGATTATGTTTTTGCAAATGAGACTGAAGCAAGGAATTTTGCATGGGTGCAAGGGTGGGAGGTAAATTATTTGATATCTTAATTTCTAACCACTGTATTTGTAAACATGAATGGTGAAGAGATGTTTACTAACTATTTTATATTTTTTAGAATGATAATGTTGAAGAAATAGCTCTAAAGATGTCAGCACTACCAAAGGCAACTGGAACTCACAAGAGGATAGCTGTTATTACACAAGGTGCAGATCCAGTAGTTGTTGCAGAAGATGGAAAGGTAACTTCTGTTCTATCTTTTGTACTTTTTTATAGCTGACATTGAGAATAAGAGAAGAAATTCCATGGAATATCGTACATGTAGATGGCAAAGGTTCAGGGGTACTTCAGTGGAGTACCCTCCATTTAGGCCATGAGTCTAGTAACTTATGATGACATAATTGGGCTTTCTTGGGTTTTTATTCACCTACATTCTCTATATTTAAAACAATTCCTGAATACAAGCTATTGTCTTACTTCTATGGTACCATTCTTAGTCCTAACAACCTTCTTCCATAGCTATCATTCTCTTGTTTTTTGCTGTGAAATTTAAGGCACTCATAAGCTTCCTTTGTATTTAGGAGTTCAAGTTCTACATTTCCTCTAGTAATCTGACACTCATGTCAGTGTTATAAGGGAGACCAGGAAATCAACTAACAAATGAATTTTTGCTTCTTAATGAGATCTTGGTTCCTGGTAAATACTTTAAGAATCAACTAGTGTTGGTTCTTGTATAATCCCTTCCATATTCAACCAAATACATTATGGTCAATTGTGTTAGAGTTCTTTCCCTTATGACCAAAGGATGATATGAGCTTGATCAAATTCTCAACAACTTATTGTTACATAGTAAACATGTGCAACCACATGGCAATCAACATTGGAGACAAACTATATGTAGGATATGGTCTATGACATGAGATTGTCACCATCGTCATCTTTACAATATGATTCTTGATGATAAGAGACCTCAGAGACATCATCAAGAGTCATGACTGGAGGTGATGTATAGTTTCTCAGGATTTTGTTGAACTCCACTATAAATATCTACCCTTAGAAGAACCGTTAGCAGATTATGTCATTTGATCAGTTTTCTAAGAACTATATTGTTGTTGGGATGGAGAATTTAGTAGAAGGGTTGACCCAAGTTTGTGAGTGCACTTAAGTAATTGTATTTCTCTAAAGCTGAAAATACATTTGCACTAGAATGTTGTTTTTGGATCCCTAATGCAAACATTTCATCATGTTCTCTGTCAATAATTGAAACATGTATATATGGATTCAGTGTTGGATTTTGATATTTTCCCTGTATATCTTTTCAACTATTAAAACAAAAAACATGCTTTACAACATAAATTAGTGTATGAAATCATTTTGGAATCATATCTCGATTGTACTGATGTACATTACCTAATGAACTGCTTTTTCTTGCAAGGATTGTATATCTTGCTACTTCTTGCAAGGATTGTGGAAAGGTTTATATTGGTGAGACAAGTTGATTGGTACATACAAGGTTGAAGGAAGCAGAAATCATTGATGAAAGGATAAATAAATCGGCACTCGCATAACATTCAAAATCCTTTAAACACCATCTCGGTATAGAGAATGCAAGGGTTATTATTGGCATTGACCACTACACAAAGAGCCATGTCTGGGAGGCCATAGAGATGACAATGACAGATGGAAATTAAGTAAATCTTGGACCAGAGTTATGAAACTTAAAAATACTGGGGACCCTTCTAGGAATTAGTGTGGGCCTCTTAGGTCATAAAGATAAAAAACAGAAAAAACAAGAAAACAATAAACTCAAGTCTTTACTATCATGATTTGATTTGAATATTAATTTGAACTTAGGATTGTATTAATATTAAATAATATTTTTAAATATTATCAATATTAAACATTATTAATATTTAAATATTAATAATATTATTAATTAGCAAATGTTAATATTAATTATATTAATATCAATAAAAATAATTAATATTATTTATTATTAATATTTTCACTTTTAATATTAATTTATTTCTAATTAAATTAATAACTTGATTAAGTGATGGAATGCCCCTTCAGAATCTCTTGATGGAACAATCGCTAGTAAAATGAGAAACCCCTCAACTTCATCTACCTCCTTGTGGCCTTATCAATTGTGGGAACCGGTATGATACTTTTCCCAATTGACATCTTACTAATTTTGAGATTATAAATAATGCACATAATATAAATTGTCTTTGTTGGTGTTCATTGTTAAAATATTTATTATATCATATATGATGCTCATAGTAGGCATCTTCTTTTAGTAACCATTCATGAGTTCTTCTCTTACCATCCTATTGCTGAACAAAATCACATCACCAATTAATAACAACATTTATGTAGAAACACACATCCTCAATTGGATTCTACAACTATTTCTTAAAGACATCCATTATTCTTTGTCCATATCAAGTTTATGTTATTAGGTATGCATCAATACGTTATGTTGTTGTTTAAGACCATTTTGCAAACCACTTTAATAGATTGCATAATTATTTACGATATTTTGTTGTTAATATTGTTCCTCTTCCTAATTCTTAAAGGGTGTTAGCTTACTGGAAAAGCGCCTGCTTTACAAGCATAAAGTTGGCAGTTCGATTCCTCCATTCCCTAATGATATTGCAATGTATTTCTAAAGGTAAAAAATGTAGTAGTGCAATATAGATAATATTAGACGCAACACTAAATGCAAAAGATGATGTAAAATTGGACGTCACACCAAACACAAAATTGGATGCAAAAATCGACCTTATGTCAGATGCAAATGTGGACACAAAAATGGATGTCACACTAAATGGAAAATTGGATGCAAAAATAGACTCTACTAGACACAATTAATGACTCAAAACTAGATGCAATACTAGGTCCAAAACTAAACGCAACAATAGATGAAAAAGTGGACTCCTAACGAGACATACAATTGGACATTAAATTGAGCACAAAATATGGTGTAGCGATGGACATAAAACCAAGCATAACACCAGGTGCAAAACTAGAAGCAACACTTAGCGCAAACAAAAACTTAAGACGAGACACAATATTGGATGCAAGATGGGACAGAACATTAGATGTAAAACTAGAATTAATATTGAATGCAAGATTGGATGCAAAATTGGACACAAAACTAGATGCAATATTAGATACAAACATGGGCACAAAACTAGGCGCAACATGGGGTGCAACATTGGGCTCAAACATAGATGCAAAAAAAGACATCAACGAGGATGCAACACTAGGTGCAAACCTAGACGCAAAATACAACATAAAACGAGATGAAACATTAGGCACAAACATGGATACAAAAAAAGACGTAAAACAAGATACAAAATTAGATGCAAATGGGGATACAACATTATAAGTAAAATTGGATGCAAACCTAGATGCAACATTAGATGCATAATTGGACACATAATTTTATGCAAAACATGGTGCAAAATTGGGTGCAATACTTGATGAAAAACTAGGAGCAAAATAAGACACAACGTTGGATGCAAAACAGAGCATGAAATTGGGTGCAAACAAGGATGTAACAAATGATGCAAAAAAATATGCAATAGAAGTTGCAAAATTGGGCACAAATTAAGGTGTAAAAAAGATGTAAAAAATTGGGCACAAAAATGGACAGAAAAATGGATGTTAAAAAGGATGCAAAAAAAGATGCAATAGATGGCATTTTACAAAAATGTACAATGGGGCCAGGTTTAGCGCTGGATTGTTCACCATAATTGAGAAAAAATTACACTAAAATCCGGCGCTAAATCTAGTTTTTGTTGTAGTGATGGTCCTGCCATGCACTAGCTCCCTGATATAATGCATGTGTATCTCTACATGCTTGGTATTCTGCCTGGTAACTAGATCTGTGGATATATTAATAGCATTTTGACTGTCACAAAAAATGATAGTGGATAAAATACTTCCAATATCAAACTCTGAAAGAATACCTTGCAACCAAATATCTTGGATGCAAGCATTCATCGCTCCTCGATACTCGGCCTGTGCTAAAGACAATGCTACGGTGACCTACTTTTTGCTATACTAGAAAATGGGGCCACCACCAAACATGAAGACATATCTGAAAGTAGAATTCTGATCAATAGAATCACTCACCCAATCGAAATCTTTGTACCCAACCAGCTCTAGCTCAGAGTCTGCAGCATAGTGAGTGTCGTAGGTCTTGGTTCCCTGAATATATTGGAAGATCCTCTTGGATGCCTTCCAATGAAGATTATGAGGCTGCTGCTTATATCTTGACATATTATTCATGGCTTAATAGATATTAGGCTGAGAATGAGTCAAGTAGAGCAAGCTACCTATTAGTTATCGATAAATAGTGCAGTCCATGGGAGGTGTGCTTTTTCCTTCTTCAAGGATGATCCCTAAAAGGAAGAGGAATGGTGCAGGCATACATTCAGCCATGTTAAACTTTACTAATAGGTTTGATATGTATTTGGACTAAGTGACCAGTATCCCATCAATTTTTTTTTCAATTTCAATCCCAAGAAATTGCTTTAAGAGCCCAAAATCGCTCATTTCAATTGCATTGTGGAGAGCAGTTTTGATGACTGAAATAGAAGGAATTGTTCTACCTATGATCAGTAAGTCATCAACATATAAAACAATAATAATAAAATGACCATCAAACTGTTGTATATATAGATTTGGATCTAATTTACACCTTTGGAAGTTTTGCGAGAGAAGGAAGGCATCCATCTTGGAATACCACTCTCTTGGGGCCTATTTTAACTCGTATAGTGACTTCTTGAGCTTGCAAACCAAAGATGGATAAAAAATGTAGCCCTCAAGATTATTCATGTATATATCCTCATGAAGATCTCCATGTAGAAAGGCTGAATTAACATCCATATGATTGACTTCCCAATGCTTAGATGCAGAAATTGCCAAAACTAGGCAGATGCAGTCCATTTTTGCAACCGGTGCAAAAGTCTCATGGTGGTCCAAACCTTGGAACTAGGAGAAACCTTTTTCTACCAGCCTTTCCTTATATTTATAGGTTCTTCCATCAGAAGCAACCTTAGTCCGGAACACCCACTTGCATTGAACCAATTTCCTCCTCGGAAGAAGAGAAACTAGCTCCCAAGTGTTTTTCTAAAGAGAATTCATCCCTTCATCCATGGCAACTTGCCATCTTGGATCCTTCTAAGCATGGTAGTAAGACTTAGGGTTAGAACTTATCATCAAATAACAATATTTAAATAGAAAATCATCAGTACAAGAGAGTGCAATTCCTGCTCTTTGGAAATATGACCGAGTTCTCCTTGGATCATCTGGATTTCGAATGTTATCTCCTGCGAAGGAGAGTGTTTATCGGGCCCAAGTGGGGAGATGATATTGTAATTCAGGTTCTGATTTAGCATATGATGTTTGTTGTACTCTGATATCAGAGATCAGAAGATCCAAATCAGGTTCATCACCCCCAATTACATCATCGAAATATTCAATAGAATAGGAAGGAAATTAAGCAGTTTTCTCCTTCACTAGTTCTACCTCCTGAAGAGGCTCATCGAACTTGACACTCCTTTCATTGATGATATATTTTGTTTTGATATCCAATAGATTTAAACCTTTTTATTCATCAAGGTATCCAATAAACAGACATTCTATGCTTTGCGGTTGCAAAGCCCTCCTTTTATCAAGTGGAATTTGGGCCCATGCAGTGGACCCAAACACCTGCAGATTCGACACATCCGGATTCTGTACGAAGTATGCTTCGAAAGAGGTCTTCCATTTCATGGATGAGTGTGGAAATCTATTCTAAATATATGTTGTAGCATGCATGGATTCAACCCACAAATTTTCATCCAACTTCTTTGATTCCAACATATAGGTGGTCATCTCTTTGAGAGACTGATTCTTCCTCTCCACTACACCATTCTGCAGGGGAGTGTAGGGGACTGAATGCTGGATTTGAATACCACTTTGGGAACATATATGTAGTAACTCATTATTTAAATACTCCCCACCATTATTAGATCTCAGGATCTTGATATTTTTTTCAGATGCATTCTCAATGAAGGCATTCAATGCAGTGAATTTTTTCAAGACTTACAACTTCTTTTTTATAAAAAAGACCCATGTGTCGCTCGAAAAGTCATCAATGAAAGTCAGAATGTACCTTGATCCATACATGGATGTGATAGTCATGGGACTACTGATATTAGAATGTATCAGTCCCAATATACATGATGCTCGGTTTTCCTTCCCCCGATCGAATTTATGTTCAGGGTGCTTTTCAACAACACGGCCCTTGCAAATTCCAGTGGTAGCTTTGATGACCAGAAGGCCTTCAACCATAAAATTCTTCTATAATTGCTGCAAGTATTTGAAGTTCATATGGTTGAACCTCTCATTCCATAGTCTACTAACTTCATTCCATGAGTCAACAATGCGGTGGGCTTTGCATCCGCCACAAAATGGGAGAACTCGTAGGCTTTTGAATGATGGTTTGCAAGGACTTTTTATACAAGTTTTTTGGATGCAAGTTCTGTGATCTCTACATCATCTGGGCTAAAGGAGACTCTCTTTGACACTCCCATATGTGTCATTTGATAAACAATTAGGAGGTTTGATGCAATATATGGTACACACATAACATTGGAAAAATAACCATGCTCAAGATCTACAGTACCTTGTCCTTCAAATGTGATTGTGGAGTCATCTCCCATGTGGATGGGAATGGATTTTCTGGTCTCCAAAGATGAGAAGGAGTCTCTTTCCTCCATCATGTGGTTCGAAGCTATAGAATCTATCAAGAGTAATTTGGACTTCGAAGTGCTTTCCATGAGTGCATGACCTCTTTCATGCTATGGTTCCCGATCTTGCTGATCTCTCCTCTGAAAGATTTCCAGAATATTGATGTGATTTCTCTCAAGGAGAGAGGTTGCTTCATCAAGTTTCTTTTTCATGCAGGCATGTTTAGGGTGGAAGCCCTTCCCACAGTATCAACACTTGACTTTTTCCTTTCCATGATGCCATTTTCCTTTGTTCTTCTTTGAGTCGGAAGACTCTTCATGCTGTTGGTTTTCAACTTTAGGCTTAGGAGCTTTGAATTTTGTTTCTAGGTTCTTCTACTGCTTTCCTTTACCCTTAATATATTTGGGCCATGAGACATAGAGGGCCTGATCACAGGAGGATCTGATGATCCCCATCTGGACAAGCTTATCATGTTCACTTGTTAGGGAATCAATGAAGGAATTGAGTGAAGGCATCTTCCATTCAGGGGTTGTGAGGTTCCCCACATGAAATGTAGATACAAACACTAAATAATGAGCTCCAAGTTTGGAGATAATGGCGAGAATGAGCTGATCATCCTTTTTCTCCACTTTACATAGGTTCAACAGTAAGACAATGTGCTTGAACTTTGTGAAAAAATGATTTAAAGTCTTGAAATTGGAAGGTTGGAGAGACATTAACTCATTTTCAAGCTAGTATATTCTCAAATCATTTTGCTTTCCATATAGGGTTTCCAATTTGTCCCAAATTTCCTTTGGAGTCTTCAATCCCGAGAGATGGAAAAGAAGATCCTCAGAAACAAAGAGGCACACGAATCTGAATGCTTCATCTTTCTTGTTCAAGAATCTAGCTTTGTCTATCATAGAAGCAGGCTCTTCTTCAGTGTCCATAGTTACCCTATAGAGTCCTCTAGCATGTAGTTGGACCTCCATGTCTCCTTTTCATGAATGGAAATTGAACAAAGTCAAGAGTTCTATGGAAGAAGCCATCTGAAACTGCTCGAGTGAATGCTTTCACCTGTTAAAACCTGCAAATCACAACAAAAGGGGAACTGTAAGGTCAAACAACCTGTACATTTTAGGATTTCATCACACCCAACATAGTTGATCAAGTAATATTGATCAACAATTCCTTAACTTGGGGTATTAAGTGGTAATCCTTGGCTTCTAGTGCAGTGCTGGATTTTTGAACTTTTGCTCAATTTTTCATGCAAGCTCTGTCAAAAAACTTGTTTTTGAGATATCTGAGCTTCGTCCCACTGTGAGCTCTTATACCATATTGATTTGTCACAGTGGTCTAGGAACTGAAAACACAGTCTCACAAAGAATACAAACAAATATGCATAAAATTGGTAAAATGGTGTTGCAATGGAAGTAGCAACTCTGTATAATCAATGAATAATGAATAATACAATGCAGTGATCATGAAATATGCATGACTGCCAAGACAATTTGAATTCCCAAGGAGGTCATTCAAATTAATGAATGGGTGTAGCTTAACTCACTGTAAGCCACATTAAAGACACTAGTTAATCAACTAATCAAGTGTCGATTAACTTAACTGAGTCCTAACTGAAGTTGGAGTGCAATAAATGACTAAGTCTAACTAAAAGTATCTCAGAAACATGTCACTTCATGCCAACCAACAAGTTATAGCGCATCAATAACCCCAATGAACCTTGATGAGGTTAACTTAAGTCAAACTGGCAATCGGAGGTGGTTGGACGCGCCCCTATTGACTCCAGTTCATTAGATATTAATTAAACAATAAATATAATTAAAGGATGCACCTTCACCACTCGTATTTAACTGATTGTAACCATCAATTATCAATTAAGTGCATTTATGACACTCAGATCACCCCCGGAGTGCTCTAGTTAGCCTCCCCAAATGAAGGAGAAGGCTTAGTTGGCCTCCTTGACTGAAGGTAGGTGTGGGTGTGCTCATTCCGATGTTATACAGTGCTCCTCTGATCTCAATTAAATCAATAAAACTTAGGATAGTGGTTTAACTAGGCCAAATTGACCAAATTAAGTGTGCATGGTGGGTAAATGTCTCCAACATAAATAAGATGATGAATATGTGAAATGGTAATGAATAGCCCCCTCGTCCCTGCCCCAAACCCAATTTGGCCTAGTTAAACTACTATCCTAAGTTTTATTGACTTAGGATAGAATACAAGTGTGCATGGTAGGTAAATATCTCCAACATAAATGAGATGATGAATATGTGAAATGGTAATGAATAGCCCCCCCTCCCCCACCCCCAACTTAAGATGTATTAGGTATATGAAAAGGAGAAAGTAAATGTAGTGAGGGAATTTTCCAAATTTATTCATTTTCTAGCATTCAAGGAATTACATGGTTAAAAATTAGAAAACAACATACATCCACTTACCCAAAAAGTTGATGAATTTATGCAATATGAATGTGGTTGCTGCTGCTGAATAATAGAATGTGAAGTGAAGGATTTGAACTCTTGTTTGGTTGGGTGAAGTAGAAGATGAGAGATGAAAGTAGAACTGTGGTACTCCCATATGGCTGGAAGTATGTTGTTGCAAAACTGCTGATGGAGTCCTGCAAAGTATACATTCTTTACCTGCTACAAAACCCGATGGTACAATTCTTACCATGCAAATAAATGTGTCGATGTCCAACATGGAAAGAAATCATTAGATTACCGACCATTGATGAATGTCATTAACCAATGCGATGCAATCTCTCCATTGATGTCAATATGTGCCAAGGTACCCAAGTACATCGTGCAAAGTGCAAATAAATGAGTTGATATCGAGCCACTTGCAAGGTCTAACGATCAAGGGACATTAATTTATTCCCATAATCGTTAGCGAGAGAACTTGCCATTAAGGCATCCAAGCCTCAAGGTACTAAAAATGAACTCTAGTCTCTATCCTAGATAAGGTGCTGAGCTCGATGGGGCAATACTTGTTGAAAAGTGGGCCTTAATGAATCCCACATCAATCAACACGAGTTGTACATAATGAGTGGTAGGACTATAGATAAAAGATCTCATGGCCAAACAATTTTTATGGCACGGATAACAAATCAATGTAGTCATGGAAAGGAAGTTGACTGGTTTTATTCATAAGAAGAAAGATAAAACTGGAAATGAGTAAAAATGTGTGTGACTCAGAAAGGTAGACATGCAAAAAATCATGATGTATAAGGCAGTGAAAAAGTAGACTTTGACATGGATGATGGATAGCTTGGAAGGAAAAATGGTAAGTAATTATGACATGGCGTAATTGGTCTCTGGAAGGCTTCTTTGTGGCAGCAAATGCCATGACATACACAAAGGAAACTCAACTCCTTCAAGCTTTGAATGGAACATTTTTCTGAAAATCTTCTGCGATTCTCGAAATTATTTCTACATGCCATTGGTTTGTCTTTAAACTTGAAAAATGTTAGCATTTTCCTGCAACAAAGTTGTTAGAGCATTGAAAATATAGCAAAATATGTGCTTAACAAAAAGTTAAAGAGAATAGATAAAATACTCTTATATATGAAAATAGAAACGGTTCTTGTCAAAACCTATTTCTCAGTGACTTGCGAAAAACAAGTTAGGGAAACAATCATAAAATTTGAGAAACTTCTAAGTTTGTTTAGAATTTAAATTTTTATGATGTTATTTATTAACTACTACTTTTTAAAATAAGTGCGTATTTATGTAATGATTGTGCAATAGGGATAGAGGGTCGACCCTTTGAGTGCCGACCCCTCTAAAAGAAAAATATCTTTATAATCTCAAATAGAGAGGAGTGTGCAAAATAAACGATTTTGCATGGTAAGCTTAGTAGTTTTGCTTATCATGCGCGGATACCCTCCCCGCCAACTAAAGATGTGTCAGATCCCACTGTGAAAAAATAAAAAGAGAAGGCGTAGCTAAGACAACAACGTCCTTGAATTTCAAAGACGCATATTAATTTTATTAATATTTTATATTTTATTTAGATTAACTTTTATTTTATATTGTTATAAGAATATTATTATAGTTGAATTATTTTTGTATTTTTATTTATTTACCTAATGTTTTTTTTTTTAAATAAAAATGTTTTCAACATTATACATGCAATATTGAAACTTAAACTTAGTCTAATATAGCCTAAACTAAATGCTAACAAACACACACTTTTCAATGCAACCATAAAACAATCAAGTGAAACAAACAAATAGAAATGGACTAACACCTTAGAATGAATCCAACATGAGGAGACAATATCTCCATAGTTAAGCCTCAATCTTCCTTTGGTGATTGTTTAAAATAAAAACTAAGATACCATAATCTAAAACTTAATGCAGAAAATCAAACTAAACTAAAGAAAACAAGTAAAAGCCAATCAACATAAACAAACAATTTATATTAAACCTAACAACTAAATTTCCTTAAACTCAAAGACCATTCCTCACAAGCATTTAACCACACAAAATACAAAAAGTATTACAAACCACAAAATACAAAATATTTACAAAAAGATACAATCTATTGCGAAATTCTAAAGTACAAATTAAACTAAAAAAGAAAAACAAAGTGCATTATAGTTTGAGTATGGATAGACCAAGTCGTTTATACATATATAAATTCCCTGGAATATAAGATTACAGAATCAAGAGTATACCATGGATTTGGTGAACATTATAAAACTAAATTCGCATGTAAAGCAAAAACATGTCGAAGAAAATTAAATAGATATACATAATTCTTTCTAGAAAGTCGGCAATATTTACAAAAGTGTACAAAAAAACACAGAATTCTTCTTGAGGTTCTTAAAATAAAATATGTTAGTCTATGAGCAATCGGTCAATCTATCCAAGCGATTATTTCTATGTGTGTAAAATTTGCAAACCAATATTAAATTACAGCCAAACAATTAGTACTCTACAAAATTACACAGAAGGGGAATTAAAATTTTACACAAAAATAAAATGGGTAAATCCTACCGTGCACGAGATTTGTAAATTTTTAGGTTACGGAAATTGGTAACTCGTCCCGATTACCTGGGTAAGGTCCAAGTTCAAAGCCGCCAGCTGTCACTATAAACCCCAATACCAGAAACTTGTGACTCAGCAAGGGCTGAGATGTCCAGACTCTATAGCCTATCCAAGGGGCCTCTACCCTTCGAGCCTTATCACAGCGGGCCATGTCTAGGTGGGACTTGATCCCTGGTGGGCAGGGTGAAAACCACTTTCCCCACAGTACCTCGAGATTTGTAAATTAAGTAAATAAGGCTTCATAATCCAGGACAACGGGCTCATTCGGGGATGGGTATGTGTTGGATGTTACTCGCTTTGTTTCTTTTTCAATTAAAAGAAAAAGATCGGCAGCAAATGAAACCAAATGTCGCGTTATTAGATGTTCTAAACTAGAGTGCTTTAATCCAGTGAAACTACCACTTATGTTTAAAGAAAGACGCCCCACACCAGAATTCAATTCAATGAATAATGAACACTTCATTGTTATTGTTGTCAATTCATTATTTACATAACATCAATTTCACTGTTACTGGAATACCATTTCACAAGATAACATGTATTTCACAAGATAACATGTGCTGATCATTCAATGATTAATACAGAACATTACATGTATACAATCTCATAGTGAACCCACGACGAATATCTGACACTGAACGCTCTATAATATGTATACTTGAGACTCCAGTAAAGAGATCAAAATGCAAACAATTATACAGAAAAATCAAAATGAAAACAATTATACAGAAAAAATGACCATCCATACAATGATAAACATCCAACATAGGTAAACATCCAGTATGACAAGTTCTTAAGGTACTGTTAAAGGCTGAGATAGTAAAAAATTGTAATAATATTATAGGTACAGAAAATAAGTATTTAGAAAAACATAGCTGTACCAAGCATTATAACTCTGATAATACTATTAATATTTACAAACTAATCTTCTAGCAACCCTACTCTTATACCTGAACTTTTTTATCAAATTTCAGAACCTAGTTAAGCAGAAAAGTAGTGTCCACAACTTGAAAATAATTTAAAATAAGACAACTATAAACTGCAAATAAGGAACAAAACCTACTATTAAATCTTTGTTCATCAACTGAATAAGCCATGGATTTAATTTCCAGCCTTTCCTTTTTCTAAGGAAAGCTTACTTTTCAAAATGTTACTTTTACCAAAAAAAATCAAATGATAACCTAATATCAAAACTTCCTTAAAAAAAAAATAGAGGTTAATTATATACATTATTGCTTTTCCAAATAGCTTTATAATAACCAAAAGCATCTTATTAACTCTTTATTTTTGCAATTATAGACTAACTATAATTTCAAAACTATTGAATAAAAATACAAAACCCTAGAATAATCATAGTTTTAATAGAGTGCACATTCTAATCATTAAGGAATAAAACACTACTAAACAGATATTTATACTAGAGCCATAGCTTTGTTTCTTTTTAGTAAACAAAATATTTATAAACAAAATTCCCTTTTAAACCAAATAGTCACCACAAGAATTTACTCTCTTAAACCAAAACGCTTTAACTTATTCACATCCATGAAAGAGCCATAATGGATGAGTTGTTTAAGCCGAGGCTTCCAAACAAGTAATTACAGTAATATTATTACATGATTAGTAGCTCTTTTGAAGAACCACCAAAGGTTATAAACAAAAAAAAATGGCCTTAGTTCCTCCTTACTAACCCAAAAATAAAACAAGTTCTGTCTTAAGCATTCTAAACACAGCGGAATAGTCCACAAGTACCATCGACACCACCATAAATGTAAGCAACGAAGGGAACCCAAGGATAAAGCTGAGGCTTACCAATCCTGTCTAGCTCAAACCCTTTAGCTTTTGATAAAATGGCTTCCATTTTTCCATAGTGCGATACCAAACCCTATCACCTACAAACACACAACATGTGCTACAACTGTTGGTAAAGAGTTCCGTACTTTTAGATAAATAAAAAGAATTAAAACAATGCTCAGAAGAGTTGTTAAGACTTACCAGTATTTACACTCAACTCGTTGTAATGATGATGGAACCAAAGCCTTCAGCCTATTTATGCCACGAAACATGCAGAAGACGAGGATGGAGAAAGAAAACATAAGAGAGATAGAGCCCAACAGTAAACTACTAAACTCTACGGACAAACAATAGAACCCACTATGCTAGTGTTAAGCTCATTGTTATGGTAAAGAACGAGAGTTTCGAACTTCTTAAAATGGCACCACCAAAAACTTAACGATACTGCTAGACACCCAAAAAGGCTGAGGTCCTCCGGGCCACTCTTCCTAGTGAAAGAAGTAGAACAACAAAATGAATTCGAAAAGTGCTCAGGGAAAATGCTTATGCTTTTGTGCATAGGGTTTACACCAAAACCCTTCCTCAAACTAGCACACCACAAGTGGACTCCACTAAACCTTTAATTTTTTTGTGCACTTGATATAGTTTGGGCATGCATTACATTGGTTAAAGTCATATCATTACTTTGTTCATAATAAAACAATGTTTTGCATATGATACATATACATAGTTTAAGTTGTAGGCAATGAATTTATGTCTAGGTTTAGTTGTATTGCATGCATTGTATATCTACTTAGGATAGTATATATTATGCATCAAATTTATAATTGCATAGACTATGTTTGTTTTACTTACTCATTTGATCAGCGGAACTTTAAATTTTATACCGCGTAACATAGAAGAAAAATTTTACTTGTACAGACCTGTAAAAGCATTGAATCTGCATTAGCTTTGAGAAAGCTAAGTAAGCCTCAGGTTAACCCCATGCCCCCTTCAATAAGAAAAGAAAACAACCATTAGAAATACACATCTTATTACTAACAAATCAAGGATCTCATTTCAATAAACTGAAAATTATTTAACTTTGACAAACTTTAATTCAATATTGAAAATCATTAAAGTATGAATTTGGGTAGTAGCATGTGACGTATTAACTAATGAATATAATTCTGTAGTTTTAGTTATGGTTTACAATAGAGACTCCTAGTTTCCTCTCAATGACATATCTTGTAATCTAACCATTAATTAAACTAAAATTAGTTATTAAACAAGCATTTTAGACTATGATTTAACATTAAATGTCATATAGGAAAAAAAATTAAATTTTTGTGAATTCTTGGGGTGTTACATATGGTATCAGAGCACACCTCTAGGCACTAGGCCTGAAGTGGCTTAGGGCACGTAAACAAAAAAGTAAGAAGAAAGTATGAATACTGATTTATGATTTTAATGTTGTTGTACATAATATTTTCTAAATTAGATATGCAGGTATGGATGGAGTTGAAGAGTATGCTGAAGAGAGGTCCGAGTTAAAAGAACAAAAAAATTTTGGGAGAGAACCTGTTAAGGAAGATATAACTAATAATTCCTATGAATTACTACAAACAGTTAAGTATTTAAAAACTGAAATAGATAGTGTTAAAAAAAAAAAATTAGAGAATCCTAAGAGCTTAGAAGGAGCTGAATCAAATACTGCTAGAAAATTTTCATAATGAAGAAAATGATAAATAGGTAGAATCTGACACTACATTTTGTCAACATCAAAGTAGAAGGTCAAAACACTCTAAAATTGAAAGCAATCCTTCTTCTGAAATTAACACTAACTCATACATAAAGAAACACCAGTATTCAAGTGATAGTACCGAGAGTAATTATCGCTCTAGAAAAAAGAAGTACAAGCCCTATGAAGATATTTTTGGAGAGTTTAAAAAGATTAAACCACCAAATTTTAATGTCGAAACAGAAAAAAGGAGAGGAAGCCGAAGCATGGCTATCTGAAATGAAAAAATAATTTCAGATATATAACTACTCTAATCAGTTAAAGGCGAGAAAGGCAATATATAACTTAATTAGAAAAGATGGCATAATATATAACGAGTTAAAGGCATAAAAGAGAAAAATATAAACTCGACCACTTTTAAAAAGTATTTTGAAAAGAAATTTATGTCGAAGCAATATTGAGAAGAACGAGCTAAATAATTTTATGATCTAAGGTTGGGAACCATAAGTATGAAAGAGTTAAATAGTAAATTTTTAGGCTTACTACATTATGTACCTTATATTGTCGACGAAAAACCCAAGGTACAATATTTTCTGAGCTGTTTACCTTTTCATCTTAAGGACAAATATGAGTATGATAATCCCAAGACCCTTGAATAGGCCATGCAAAAAGCAAATTTTTGCTATCAACAGAACCGTACAAGGAAGACCATGCCAAACTTGAAAACAAAAAGGTCTAATAATTTTGAACAAAGAAAGAAAGGTTTTACACCCAATCTGAATTTTGGCCATAATAACTCACGCAAATTTCTAACGAAAATTTTCAAAGAAATAATCTCAGAGGTAACTCAAAGCAAAACCCTAATGTCACCAAAAATAAATAATTTACAAATAATCATAGCAACTACGTTAAAAATAACAAACGAAAGGAAGAGGTAAAATGTTGGGAATGCCAAAGACCTCACTAGTCATCAGTATTCCATAACAGAAAGAAGCCCATCAAAAAAACTCATGCTATGCAAGAAGAAACAACAGTTGGTGGTTTAGCGAGAGGAATGCCTAGAATCAATGCAGCACTCGCAAACATACACAATGAATATCAGAATTCCATGGTGGAGGTAGAAGGTATGTTGAGCCATAAATCCATTTCTATTTTAATTGATCAAGGGTGTTAACACTTAGAATGTACCTAGGTTGCAAAGGTAAATCCCAAAGGTAACAGCAAAAACCACTTCACAAAGAAACTAGGTTTCCTTTCGAGAGAGGGATCTCTCAAATATAAATTTAACAAGGTCAGATATAAAATCAACACTTAAACATCATATAGACTGTTGAAACGATACATATAATCATTGGGCAATGGATTCAAAATACATAAAGATATCACATGGTCGCATGCATGAGATTTCATCAAAGGCAGGATAACCACTTAATTAAAGTCATTCATTGAGTTGAGGTGGAAAAAGAATGAAATATGAACAGTCCATCAATATAGAGCATCATAAGATGAATTCCATATTAAATTTAGCAAAAAAATTTATCGAATATCTGAAACAATAGTGAGAGCACAACAAGTATAAATTTCAACCATTCAACACTACGCTTCATATACGAGGAAAACAAAATGGAATGTAACACCGGAAAAATGATCACACAGGAAAGAAAATACAGACTATAATGTAAACAAGACAAGAATCTCTAATAACCCGCACGCATTCAACTTTGTTATTTCAAAAATGATATGTCCTCAAAAAAACATTGATCCAACAAATGGGTTCCAACCCCCAATACATCAAGTAAATGCAAATATATACATAAACGATTTCTTCCCAAGAAGATTTAATAACTGAATAATATGTTTAATCAAAATTATTGTAACCATATCCCTAACAGCTAGGAATAAACTACTTGCTTTGATATTGATAACATATCATTTAATTAAAATCAACTTGGTGACAACAAGGCTCGAACAAGTAGCTCCATAGCGTGCAACAACTGTTTTCACGGATGAATAATATACTTTGTTTTTTCGAATCTTTCCACAGCTGTCCATTGTTCTGCGCTTGGGATGTCGTACTCAATCATTCCTCGGATAGACACTTCCAGATCCATATAGGTTTCATAAGACATAGTAGGCAGCCCTCCTCTGACGATCAGAAATTTCTGTAATATATCGAAGTCTTTTGTCAACTTGTCCACGATGACTTTTCCTGTCAGTCTCTTTACCAAATCATCAAACTTGGAGTGATCCATATAACTTTGTACAAGCAGGATATGATAATGTTCTTGAGAAAGAAGTCTTCCTTCTTCATCCCAAAAAGAAAGAAGGCCATCTTCAAATAATTCTTTAAAACATGCCTGAAATCATTAATACACAAAGTCATCTCATGAGCCTTATCTTGTACTGTCTTCATAACATGATGTTTGTGAATGAACCTTTTCGACCACAGTACCATAGCCACTCTGTCTTTGATTTCTATATCTTGTAATTTTTTATAAGTTAATGAATTCAAGAAATTTAGTGCATTCTGAGCTGTACTTAGGGGCTTCCTCTCCATGGTCTCATTTACTAGTTTTAATCTCTCATTAGCTAAATTAACCAATGTACTTTGGTTATCAATGAAATTCAAATAATGTCTGAACTTAGTATTCTCCAGAGACAATGTATCCCAGATTATATGCTTGGCTCCCTGAGGAGGACCATTTCTTGTATTCCTTTCTTTTAATTCATTAAGATTCTTTTGTAATTGACCTTTATCCTGTAATATTTTATTCTTGTTTTCAACCATTTTAGTCAACTTGGATTTGATTTTCTCATTTTCTTCTTTTAATTCCTTTATATCTACATCCTTCAAGCTTACTTGTGACATGGGTACTAGTAAATCATCAGCAGAAAAATCATTTAAAGGGTTTTCAATATTTACAATGGTCAAATCTTCATCAGTAGGAGTCTGGCTCATTAATTCTTCCATAATCTATTTTTCCTCATTCTGGTCTTTCTTTAACCATGAAATTTGTGCCATTAACTCATTTCGCTATGTTTCCCATTTATTCTTTTCTTCTTGCAAATTCACAGTTTTGCCTTTATACTCCATCATTTTCTTATGAATCTTATCTTTCTCCTCCTGCAATGCTAACAACTCTGATGACTGAACATGTTCGGAACTCAGGATTTTAAACTTCTTCTTTAGTACCTATAGGGCATTATCTTTTTCTTCTAAAAGTCTTCTGATGGCTTGTGTGTTTCATGTTTCATCCCGTGAGCTTACGATATCTGCTTGCAATTTCTTTATTTGAATAGAATTCGTCTTGTTCTCAACTTTCTCGTGCTTTAATTGGACCTCTAATTTTCAACCAAAACTTTCAACTTGTTAATTTTCACCATGGCATGTAATAAATATGAATAAATAATATCTCCCGTCTGTTTATGCAGCTGTATTTTGTCAGGTACACTGATTTTATCCAATCTTACTTCCATCTCGACCACTTTTTTGTCACTTACCATAGCTAATTTTAAAGTGTTTCTCTCTACATCCCGAGTGGAAATCAAGGAAGTCTTTGGGTTATTCATACTTCTCACTCACGGGAGTAGATTTTTAGATTCTTCTAGGGAATGTCTCTGCATTTCTACATAGCTAGTCATGAATTCTGCTTTAGATTTAAAAACTGAACTGGATTCTGTATTATTTGCACTTTCAAAAGAAAACGGATTCATCTGCACTGACTTCTTAGGAATCAAAGCTACCTTTTTCAACTCATCTGAAACTACTTCACTTGAAATTTTATCATCTTGAGATGTTTTGGTCTTCTTATGAGAACTGTCTTCATCTATTTCCATATTTCCAATCTCAGAAAAAACTTCTTTTAATTAAAACATTAGAACTTTCTGGCACTTGAGACACTGTAATTGATCCATTGCTTGTACTCTCATTGCCTCCTGGATTTTTCACAAAATGATACAAATTGGCTACTTCCTTCAAACCCTCAACAACTTGGTGATCAAATGGTTTATTTTTATTCACTTGTTTTCTTAGAGAAATTATATGATAAAGATCATAATTGACCTTTTTTTCTTTTTGAAAATCCATATTTTCCAATAAGTTCTCCACAATCATGAGGGCACCTTTGTTTTTAAAGATGAATGAACCAACTTTAAGGGGGAATTTGATATTGGAGGAATTTTTTAAAGCTCTGAAATGTTCCTCTTCTGCATGTAATCTTTGTCTCATTTATTGTAATGCAAAGCTCCTAGAAGCAAGGAAAGTGGGCACCCTGTAAGGCTCTCTGGTGAAACCATATACTCTCAAAACTGTAAAGTCCTTATATAAAAACCAATCCCCAATCCTATCTTCTGGTGACGATTGCATCATAATCTTGATTTCTTCAAACACTCTAGGCCATACTTCATCAAACAACAACTTATATATCTCTCACATAATGGAATTCACAAATTCGAACATATTGATTTGCTTCGGCAGATCCGAAGAGAATATAGTATTCAAGAATTTCAATTGAGTTACATTTGAACATAATAAAATGTTCAACAAATATGATTGATACATGAAAAATATGACCTTTGAGAACTCGACTAATTGGATATGGATAGCCTCTACTAAATATTCATCCAAACTGAAGACATGGACCGGATGGCACTCAGACTCAAGACTAACTGAACTCATTTTCAATAAGAAACCCAAGACAACCTCACTGACATGAAAGTCATCATCTAGACCTAAAACCTGACAGACCAAAGACACAACTAATTGGACCTCCTCTTTGAAGATGTGAATACGATATGGTAAAAAGAGACCTTCTAATGACTGGCCTTCATTAAGAATACTAGACAAAAATTTACATTGAACTTTTGTTTTGCAACCTTTGTATACTTCAGCTAAAACAGACTCATTCATAGACTCACCACTATCAGGGTAATTATCACGCAAATTCAGGAATCCATGGATAGCTTTTGCATCAATTCTACACAATATCTTGGATGTGGAATGACTCACAATGACTCTCTCAGAAGTTGAGTAATTACTTGCACACCACTCAACAAATTCAGGAAAGGGTAAGGTCTGCTCATTGGCGAAATAATACAAAAATGACTTCCAGGCATTCAAAATGCCATTTCCTTGTGAATTATATCGCCACAATATTTCCTTAATAATTGATACATTTCCCATTGACAGGAATGGGTCATATACACCTCTATCTCTATCGACCAAGAATTCTTCTCTTTCATCCAGAACTTGGTTAATACCTTCTAACCTTTTCTCTTTCTCCATAATAGAAAAACGATGATAATTCTGTGAATAAAGCTTGAGTGTTCGAAGCTTACCTATGACTGTAACTGTATGTACCCAAAGTTGGCTGTGAAAGGATGGTGGGCGGTCCCTTTCATTTGTCCCGGCATGTAAAATAAAAAATGATTTTTCAAAATAAGTCAACTTCACTTTATATAGAAGTCCATTCCGGAGGCTCCTTCTAGTGGTTTTTCTTAAACCATTTTTCTCCGCGGAATGTACGATAAGTCGCCACATGTATCGTGGTTTTTATTTCGCTAATGCTTTTCTACTTCAACTGTTGTGCAACTCTACCATTCGGATTTGATGATAACCATTGATGAATATTCACTTTATTTTTAAGCCATTGGATTAACTTACATGTACACATTCCACTGGCCTTTTTTGTTTTTGACAACACGCAACTTTATGGAGCAGACTTCTTATCAACTCTAGATTTTACCGACTCAATCCCATAACTGTCAATCCTTGCACCTTTTTAATTATCTCTATATACCCTTATATCCCGTGCATCTCCACAGAGTGGATCTATTCTAAACCATTGATTTTCACATCCTTGTTAGATACCATTGGATTATGAGATAATTTCATCGTTTATGCGCCCTTTTGTCATACATTCACATTGTCATATTTAACCAAAGTCTAAATAACCATCATTTCTCTTCACCATGTTTCCTTTGATAATATGCAAGTTAGAAGTTGTTAACAACTATCTCCATCTGGGGATGATATCCTCCCTGCGAGGTATCAAAGAACTCGTAGACCAGGTGCGTATCTTTAATCTTTACATGATAGCTTCCAAAAAATTTACTTTTCTTGTTGATATATTTACTAGAAAGAAATGGCATACCTCCTAAATCTTAGGGCTTTCACTGCAAGATTCAAAAACATTTGGCTTACCATCTATATTGATTTCTAAAGAAAATAAATATTTACAAACTTATGATATAATTTTTACCTTCCTTCTTAGGATAGATAATGTTTCAGAAATCTCTTGTTGACAGGGTTACTATCCAGAGAAACCCCGTTCGGATATTCCAAAAGAAATGAATTTTTCCCTCTATGTCTAGCAATAACATAAGGACCTACCCATATATGATCAAATTTTCCATGTTTATCTTGTTTGGGAGCATCCCACTTCAATACCAAGTCATCAATCTAAAATTCTTCTTCTTTCACCTTTCTGTCAAAAGTATTTTTTATTTTTTTCTGATACAATTGTACTTTATCATAAGCCTTATTCCTTTACTCTTCAAGCTCAATAATCTGATTTATCCTCCTTTTCATGTGGTTTGGTTCTTCTTGTTTCTCTTGGAAATACCTCATAACCGGAACACCTAACGATGCTAGAAAAACAACTTCAGTTATGTACACCAATTGGAAAGGAGACATTCCAATTGCCCTTTTGGTACTAATCCTGTTAGCCCATAAAGCATATTTGAGTTTGGTATGCCATGATATTTTATTATCTTCCAAAAACTTCCTGATTGTCCTTACTAAGCTTTTATTTGAAGATTCAGATAACCCATTTCCTTGCGGATAATAGGTAGTTGAATGATTCAGACTGATATGATATTTGTGACAAAAATCAATCATTTTCTTGGATTTAAAAGTGGCTTCATTATCTGTTACTATTATTTTGGGGCATCCAAATCTAGCCAATATGTTCTCCTCAAGAAAATCCATGATTATAGTTTCAGTGGATTTCCTCGCAGGAATCGCCTCAATCCATTTTGTAAAATAATTCGTAGTTGTTAAAATTCATTTGTGTTGTCCTGAAGAATTGGGATTTATTTCGCCAATGAAATCCAAACCCCACTATTGGAAAGGAGCTTCTATTGTTATTGTATTTAAAGGGAGAGGAAGTACCTTTCTTTTACCATCAAAAGTTTGACCCTGATGACACATGCTGGTTTCTTTATATACATCTAAAAACAATGTTGGCCAATAGTAGCCTGCTCTTATAATTTTATTTGCAGTCACCTTCCAAGAATGATGTCCTTCACAATCTCCTTTATGGAATTCTTTAACTGTATGTTGAGCTTCATTTTCCAAAAGAAAGTTTAGTAACACACCTCCGGGATCTTTCCAATAAAGATATCGATTTGTAATACAAAACTTGGCAGCTTTAAATTTTACTAACCTTTCCCTTGACTTACTCAATCCTACTAGTGCTTGTAAATTTCAAAGGACGTAAACAATTTCAGAGTACCATGGAGATGCCACAAAATCAATCATTACTTCCACCTCTGTATCCAACTGATTAAACTGATGGGATAAGAAATTGATTTGTAAAGATTCACAATTTGAATTTGTCATCATTTTCGCCAATCCTTGTCCCCTAATCAGCTTAGTAGGCTTTATCTCTATGTCATACTCTAGTAATGTAGCTATCCATTTTTTCCTTCTATCGTCTGGATTAGGTTGTGTCAAAATTTCTTTCACTGCAGCAGTTGGAACATGCACAATTACATGTGAGTGTAGAATATATGCTCTGAAATCTTTTAATTCCTTGACTAAAGCATATGCCTGTTTCTCCATGATATCATATTTCAATTCTTCATCCCTCAACATCTTGTTGAGAAATGCTATGGGTTGCTCCATGTTCTCAACATTCTTCTGCAATAAAAATACTACAATGGTATCCTCTGAAGCATATGAAAATACTAAGAAATATTTGGTAAAATCTGGACTCGCCAACACTGGAGCCTATGAGATTTCTTGTTTTATTTCCCAAAACGACCTCCTAGATTCCACATTCCATTTTATCTCATGACCCTTTTTAGCATATTTGTAATATTCATTAAGATTTCATCAAAACTAGGCACAAACCTTCTTAAAAAATTCACCTACCCCAAAAATGATTGTATTTCCTTTTTAATCCTGGGTTCTCCTACCTTTAAAATTGCACTCACCCTTTCAGGATCAATTTTTATTCAATCTTTAGATATTATATGACCCAACAATTTTCCTTCTTCCAATGCAAAATTGGACTTCTTTGGGTTCAATGATATACCGAATTTCCTGCACTTCATGAATTTTTTTTCTAAATGATGAAGATATTCTCTATCATATCTTGAATAAACGATGATGTAATCCATGTAAATTACCACAAATTTTCCAATTTCTCCTGCAAAAGAAATGTCCATGACCCGCTGGAAAGTAGCTCCTGCATTCATTAAGCCAAAAGGCATCTTTGCATACATAAAAGTGCTCCAAGGTGTAGTAAATGCAGTTTTTTCTTGATCTTTAGGTAATACTTTAATCTGATTGTAACAAAAAAAACCGTCCATCATCAAAATTCTTTCAGCTCCAACTACCTTCTGCAGTATATGATCCATCTTCGGCAAGGGATAATTGTCCTTCATAGAAACTTTATTTAAATTCTGGAAACCTATACACAGTCTTATTTCTCCATTATTTTTCTAATAGGAACTGAATTTGCAACCCACTTTGAAAATCTTAGAGTCACGATGATTTTGGCGTCAAATAATTTTTTAATTTCCTTCTCAATAATGGGAAGCAATTTAGGATTTATCCTTCTAAGTTTCTGCTTGAAAGGCTTCTCCCCAGGTTTTATAGGAATAGTATGTTGTATTATAGATGTATCATACTCCTTAAGATATTTATAACTCCAAGCAAACACATACGTATACTTTTTCATTAAATTCACATATTCCTCTTTTTCTTTTACAAGCAAATTTTTGGATAGTTTTATAATCTTAGGATTTTCCTCGGTACCAATATTCCTATCTTCAACAACATTCTCAACAGGCTTCACTTTAGTATTCTTAACAACATCATTCTGATCAAAACCTTTTTCCAAAGGAATCAAACCTCTTGGTAGAAAATTATTTTTTAATTGAATAATATATTTCCCCCCTAATATTCCCTTTAATTTTTCAGCACCATCCTTTTCCTTTTCATGCTTTTCATCATCCTGGAAATTCTCACCATTGTCATTTTCGGTATCAATATGAGTATTTACAAATTCTCCCTATAGTTCTAAAAACATTCTTATTTTCATGTCATCTTCAAATAGATGCCAATATTTATAATTATCGAGAATAGATGGTTTGTTCACAATGTCCACTTGATATTCTTTCTGAACAGCAATAGAGGTTTTAAATTTTCCAGCAGCTACTGCCAAAGAATCTGCTACAGTATTTTCATGTCTATAAGCCACCTAAATCATATGCTCTGTAAAAAAGTTACCAATCATACCCCATACTTCGTTCCTATAAGACCTCATTTGGGGATGCCTGGTTTAATAACTATCATTCACCTGGTTTATCACCAATTATGAATCCCCTAAAAAATTTATCCTCTATGCTCCCAAATATTTCAAAGCATGCAACCCAAGTAATAAAGCTTCATATTCAGCTACATTATTTATGCATTCAAATGCTAATTTATATGATAAAGCTTTAAAATCCTGGATAGGAGAAATTATATACACACGAGCTCCATCGCCTATTTTTGCCATAGATCCATCAAAATACATAGTCCACAAAACTTCTCTTTTTTGTTTTGCTTCCAAAGAATCTTGTTCCATCACCTCTTCCTTTTTATTTTCTTCAGGCTTCATCTGCAATGTAGCTTCCAAATCATATGGGACAGTATCATTAAAGAAAATTGAAGACCTCAAATCGGTATCAACAGCATATATATGATGAACTTCAGGATTATCTTGACTGCTCACTATATAATGAGTTCTTTTCTCACTATACAACCTCTTACTTCCATCTTGAACATGAATAGTTGCATATGACATATCCATTTGTAAACTACCCTTCAACTTTGAAGTCCAAGATTCTGATAACAATACTCCAAACTTAGGTGGGATATCTGCTACTACCACATCCATTACTATGGGTTTAGATGGTAATTTATTCAGAGTTGCTACCATATCTTTAATCAAACCAAGACATTTCACTCTCCTAGAATCAAAAGAATACAAATCTTTATATGGTCTTGTCACTTCCAATCCTAGACTTTCAACTACTCCTTTTGGCATTAAATTATGTGATGCACATGAATCTAACATAGCATTATAGACCACCATATCATGTATATTCAAACTCAAATAAAAAAGGAGGAAATTCTTCATTTTCTATATTTTCAACTTTCGAACCAAATGAAATAGTAGGATTATCATCATTCAATTCCAAAATATCAGATTGCAATTCTCCTTGACCTTTGACCATTTTTGTTATGATATTTATATATTCATTGTTTCTCAACAACTCATTAAATGGAACAGAAACTTTCAACTTGGAAAGCTCATTTTGCAAATTGAAACTAGAACTGACTCTTTCTACATCAATTGGGGTCACTTCCTTCATTCCTTTGTTTTTTTGTATCTCATTCTCAACTTCTTTATTTACAATAGACTCTTTCTGTATTTCTTTTCCCCTTTCTATATTTAAAAAACTAGTGGAAGGCTGATTTAGATTTACCTTCCCTTTATTTATAAAGATTTCTCTGTTTCTCAATCTAATCTTCCTCTATACATCATCCATAGCATGCAGATAACCTCTTCGATACTTTTCTATCTCCCTTTCAAATTCTTCATCCCCATCCTCCTGTGCAAACATGTTATGTTCTTCTTTAGTAAGATATATCTCTGAATCCAGTTCTCCAAAAAGATGAATTTCATTTTCAGTAGGGTCTTCTTCGTCAGCGACATAATTCTCAGGAAACGGTGGTCAAATTTGTTGTTCTTCCTGATTTCTTGGGTTTCTCATGTCTCTCTGCCTATTTTATGGAAGTATAGGAGGATTTGGTCTTCTAAAATTAGGATTCCTGATTTGAGGATCGACTTGTTCTTTGTTGAACGCCCTATTATCCATAGTCAATCTGTCCATCAACTTCTCCATTATATTCAACATCATTTCAAGTTTGATATCAGTGGTAGAAGAAGAAGTAGAAGGCAAATTTTCTTCCTTTTTCCTCCTATAAATGTATCTGTGTTTCATTTTTCCACTTGCCATCATATTCGCTTCCACTTCTAAAGCATCTGTAAACATTGCGGCAAGAGTTGTTGATTTTCCTTCTCTCAATGAAAATGCAAAGTCATTATCAAAGGCTACAGCATAATGCAATTTAGCTGCGGCTGTAGAAGGTTTTATATATTCTGGAATAGAATTATAAACCCTCATAAACCTACTTGAAAATTCATGAACAGATTCAAAACCCCCCTTTTTGAGACTATTATACTGAGACAAGAGATGCAAAGGATTTTGTTTATCATCCCATCTCTCTAGGAATGCATTCTGGAAAGCTTGGAAATTCAATATAGATCCATTTGGGAAGTTTTTAAACCATTTCTTCACTTCACGTGATAAACTTTGAGAAAATAACCACATTTTAACATCTGCATAATTAACTTCCTCCAAGTCAACAAAATCTTCAAACTTAGCTACATGTTGTTTTGCAGTTATGTCTCCTTCTCCATCAAACAAGAAAATTATTTGGGAATAATTTTGAGGAAGGTCATGTAATAAAGCAGGCAAACACAAGGGAGCAAATCTGGCTACCATTGGTCTAGGTGGATTCAGAGGTACTCAGGACTTTTGAGTGTTTTGAACAACATGTGTTTCAACTTTTGCAGACTGTTGTAAATCTCTCCAAAGGGAATCCAGAAAATAAGATTCTAATCTACGAGAATTAAATTCAGTATTCTTAAGATCAGACTCAGACTTAGTTTTCAACAAACTTCTTCCAACATTAACTTCCCATTCTGGATCAAAAATATTAGGAGAATCTCGAGAAGATGATGCACCAAACAAAGGAAAATCTATTTTTTCTTTATCCTTTTTCTTAAATAACCTTTCTGGATCTTCTAAACTCTTTAAAATTTCAGTATCAAAATTACCTTGTGTATGTCTTCTCGAAGCCAAAATGACCATTTTGTAAATTTTGAAAAAATTTACAATGGAATTGCCACAGCAAATATACAAGCTTCTCTACTGACGAAAATTCATGTTTTCCCACAGAAATCTTTTCTTGATCTTTAAAACTTTGTCATTCTTCCCAGGGCAGATTTTCACTTTCGTTCCCCGGCAACGATGCCAATTTGTTAACACTCAGAATGTACCCAGGTTGCAAAGGTAAATCCCAAAGGTAACAGCAAAAACCACTTTAGAAAGAAACTCGCTTTCCTTTCCAGAGAGGCATCTCTCAAATATAAATTTAACAAGGCCAGATATAAAATAAACACTTAAACATCATATAGACAGTTGAAACGATACACATAATCATTGGGAAATGGAGTCAAAATACATAAAGATATCACAAGGTCGCATGCATGAGATTTCATCAAAGGAAAGATAACCACTTAATTACAGTCATTCATTGAGTTCAGGTGGAAAAAGGAGGAAATATGAACAGTCCATCAATATAGAGCATCATAAGATGAATTCCATATTAACTTTAGAAGAAACATTTATGAAATATCTGAAACAATAGTCAGAGCACAATAAGTATGAATTACAACCATTCAACACTACGCTTCAAATACGATGAAAACAAAATGGAATGTAACACCGGAAAAATGATCACATAGGAAAGAAAATATAGACTGTAATGTAAATAGCACAAGAATATCTGATAACCCGCATGCATTCAACTTTGTTATTTCAAAAATTATATGTCCTCAAAAAAACATTGATCCAACAAATGGGTTCCAACGCCCAAGACATCAAGTAAATCCAAATATATACATAAACGATTTCTTCCCAAGAAGATTCAATAACTGAATAATCTGTTTAATCAAAGTTCTTGTAACCATATCCCTAACAACTAGGAGTAAAATACTTGCTTTGATCTTGATAACAGATCATTTAATTAAAATCAACTTGGTGACAACAAGGCTTGAACAAGTAGCTCCATATCGCGCAACACCTGTTTTCACGGATGAAGAATATACTTTGTTTTTTTTAATATTTCCATGGCTCTCCATTGTTCTGCGCTTGGAATGTCATACTCAATAATTTCTTAGATAGACACTTCCAGATCCATATAGGTTTCATAAGACATAGTAGGCAGCCCTCCTCTGACGATCAGAAATTTCTGCAATATCTAAAACTCTTCTGTCAACTTGTCCACGATGACTTTTCCCGTCAATCCCTTTACCAAATCATCAAACTTGGATTGATCCATATGACTTTGTACTAGTAGGTTATGATAATGTTCTTGAGAAAGAAGTCTTCCTTCTTCATCCTAGAAAGAAGGAAGGCCATCTTCAAACAATTCTTTAAAAGCATGCCTGAAATCATTAATATGTGAAGTCATCTCATTAACCTTATCTTGTACTATCTTCATAAGATGATGTTTGTGAATGAACCTTTTCAACCACAGTACCATAGCCACTCTGTCTTTGATTCCTATATATTGTAATTTTTGACAAGTTAATGAATTCAAGAAATTCAATGCATTCTTTGTTGTACTTAGGGGTTTCCTCTCCATGGTCTCATTTACTAGTTTTAATCTCTGATTGGCTAAATTAACCAATGTACTTTAGTCATCAAGGAAATTCAAATAATGTCTAAACTTGGTAATCTCCATAGACAATGTATCCCAGATTATATGCTTAGCTCCTTGAAGAGGACCCTTTCCTGTATTCCTTTCTTTTAATTCATTAAGCTTCTTTTGTAATTGACCTTTATTATGTAATATTTTATTCTTGTTTTCAACCATTTTAGTCATCTTGGATTTGATTTTGTCATTTTCTTCTTTTAATTCCCTTATCTCTACATCCTTCAAGCCTAATTGTGACATGGGTACTAGTAAATCATCAACAGAAAAATCATTTAAAGGCTTTTCAGTATTTACAATGGTCAAATCTTCAACAGTAGGAGTCTAGCTCATTAATTCTTCCATAATCTCTTTTTCATCATTCTTGTCTTTCTTTAACCGTGAAATTTGTGCCATTAACTCATTTCACTCTATTTCTCATTTATTATTTTCTTCTTGCAACTTCACAGTTTTTCCTTTGTACTCCATCATTTCCTGATGAATCGTATCTTTCTCCTCCTGCAATGCTAACAACTCGGATGACTGAACATGTTCAGAACTCAGGATTTTCAACTTCTTCTTTAGTACCTAGAGGGCATTATCTTTTTCTTCTAAAAGTCTTCTGATGGCTTGTGTGTTTCCTGTTTCATCCCCTGAGCTTACGATATCTGCTATCAATTTCTTTATTTGAATAGAATTCGCCTTGTTCTCAACTTTCTCGTGCTTTAATTGGACCTCTAATTTATCAACCAAAACTTGCAACTTATTAATTTTCACCATGACATGCAATAAATCTAAATAAATAATATCTTCTGTCTGTTTATACAGCTGTATTTTGTCAGGTACACTGAGTTTATCCAATCTTACTTCCATCTCAGCCACTTTTTTGTCACTTACCATAGCTAATTTTAAAGTGTTTCTCTCTACATCCTGAGTGGAAATCAGGGAAGTCTTTGGGTTATTCAGACTTCTCACTCGTGGGAGTAGATTTTTAGTTTCTTCTAGGGACTGTCTCTGCTTTTCTACATAGCTAGTCATGAATTCTGCTTTAGATTTAAAAACTGAACTAGATTCTGCATTATTTGCACTTTCAAAAGAAAATTGATTCATCTGCACTAACTTCTTAGGAATCAAAGCTACATTTTTCAACTCATCTGAAACTACTTCACTTGAAATTTTATCATCTTGAGTTGTTTTGGTCTTCTTATGTGAACTGTCTTCATTTATTTCCATATTTTCAATCTCAGAAAAACATTTTTTAATTAAAATATTAGAACTTTCTGGCACTTGAGACACTGTAATTGATCCACTACTTGTGGATTTTCCACAAAATGAGACAAATTGGCTACTTCCTTCAAACCCTCAACAACTTGGTGATCAAATGGTTTATTTTTATTCGCTTGTTTTCTTAGAGAAATTATATGATAAGGATCATAATTGACCTTTTGTTCCTTTTGAAAATCCATATTTTCCAATAATTTCTCCACAATCACCAGGGAACCCTTGTTTTTAAAAATGAATGAACCAACTTTAAGGGGGGATTTGATATTGGAGGATTTTTTGAAAGCTCCGAAATGTTCCTCTTTTGCATGTAATATTTGTCTCGTCTATTCTAATGCAAATATCCTAGGGGTAAGGAAAGCATGGTAGCCTGTAAGGCTCTCTGGTGAAACCATATACTCTCAAAACTGTAAAGCCTTTATACAAAAACCAATCCCCAATCTTGTCTTTTGGTGACGATTGCATCATAATATTAATTTCTTCAAACACTCTTGGAAATACTTCATCAAATAGGAACTTATATATCTGTGAAATAATGAAATTCACAAGTTCAAACATATTGATTTGCTTTGGCAGATCCGAAGAGAATATAGTATTCAATAATTGCAATTAAGTTACATTTGAACATAATAACATGTTCAATAGATATGATTGATACTTGAAAAATATGACCTTTGAGAACTCGACTAATTGGATATGGATAGCTTCTGCTAAATATTCATCCAAACTAAAGACATGGACCGGATGAGACTCAGACTCAAGACTAACTGAATTCATTTTCAATAAGCAACCTAAGACAACCTCACTGACATGAAAGTCATCATCTAGGCCTAAAACCTAATAGACCAAAGACACAACCAATTGGAACCTCCTCTTCGAAGATGTGAATACGATATCGCAAAAAGACACATTCTAATGACTGACCTTCATTAAGAATACTAGACAAAAATTTACATCGAACTTTTGTTTTACAACCTTTGTATACTTCAACTAAAACAGACTCATTCACAAACTCACCACTATTAGGGTAATTATCAGGCAAATTCAGGAATCCATGCATAGCTTTTGCATCAATTATACACAATATCTTGGACGTAGAAGACTCACAATGACTCTCTCAGAAGATGAGTAATTGCTTGCACACCACTCAACCAATTCAGGAAAGGGTAAGGTCTGATCAATGGCGAAATAATACAAAAATGACTTGTAGACATTCAAAATGTCGTTTCCTTGTGAATTATATCGCCACAATATTTCCTTAATAAATGATACATTTCCCACTCACAGGAATGGGTCATATATGCCTCTATCTCTATCGACCAAGAATTCTTCTCTTTCATCCAGAACTCGGTTAAGACCTTCTAACCCTTTCTCTTTCTCCATAATAGAAAAATGACGATAATTCTGTGAATAAAGCTCGAGTGTTTGAAGCTCACCTATGACTGTAACTGTATGTACCCAAATTTGGCTGCGAAAAGATGGTGGGCGGTCCCTTTCATTCATCCCAGCATGTAAAATAAAAAATGATTTTTCAAAATAAGTCAACCTCACTTTATATAGAAGTCCATTTCGGAGGCTCTTTCTAGTGGTTTTTCTTAAACCATTTTTCTCCGCGGAATGTACCATAAGCCGCCACGTGTATCGCGGTTTTTATTCCACTACTGCTTTTCTACTTCAACCGTTGTGCAACTCTACCCTCCAAATCTGATGATAACCGTTGATGAATATTCACTTTATTTTTAAGCCATTGGATTAACTTGCACGTACACATTCTGCTGGGCCTTTTTGTTTTTAACAATGTGCAACTTTATGGAGCGGACTTCTTATCAATCGTAGATTTTATCGACCCGATCCCATAACCGTCGATCCTCGCACCTTGTTAATTATCTCTGCATACCCTTATCTCCTATGCATCTCCACAGATCGGATCTATTCTAAACCATTGATTTTCACATCCTTGTTCTATACCTTTGGATTAGGAGATAATTTCATCGTTTATGTGCCCTTTTATCATACATTCACATTGTCATATTTAACCAAAGTCTAAATAACCATCATTTCTCTTCACCATGTTTCCTTCGATACCCTGCAAGTTATAAGTTGTTAACATAGGGGATACCTTTATTTATGTCCCTCCTAGTTTAGTAGATAAAAGTAAACTACCAGTAGAGAAATTTGCAAAGTCATGGCTAGTTCAATTAGCTATAGTTACAAGAAGAAAAGTAATTGATTTGGGAAAGACTATACATTATTTATGAATCAATTCAAAATTTCTGTAAAGTTGAATGTACTTCCATTAGGCACCTATGATGTATTAACTGAAATGGATTGGTTAGAACAACATCAAGTAGTGTTAAATTGTTTTAATTAAACTTTTACATGTTTTTATGGGTAAAATAACTCCCAATTCCTTTATTTCATAGCCAAAGCATTTTTTTATACATTTACAAATGCTGGTTCAGTTTCATCTTCCGCCCAGCCTTTTCAGCTTCCTACATAACTATTCATTTTCCTTTATTTATTTACAAAATATAATCCCGATGGATTATATTCCAACAATCCCCCCCTTAATCCGAAGGGGTGTTAGTAAGTCCGAGTATGTTTCCAAATATTTCAAACTTTTCTCGTTCAAGCGCTTTGGTGAAGATGTATGCAACTTGATCATTTGTGGAACAATGTCGAAGATGGATTGTCTTGGCCTCTACATGATGTCGAATCAAATGATACTTTGTGTTGATGTGTTTAGTTCGATCATGGAATCTAGGATTCTTAGCCAGCTTGATTGCGAAGTATTGTCGATCAATAATGGAGTGGATTTCTCTTGTTTTTATTGCAAATCTTCAAGTATCTTCCTGAGCCATACGATTTCTTTCGTTGCTTCAGCTGCAACCACATATTCTGCTTCTGTTGTTGAATCTGCCAAAACTCACTGTTTACATGATCTCCATGAGACAGCTGCTGATCCAAGACTCATAGTGTATCTAGAAGTTGATACTCCTGTCTCCTTATCGCCATCAAAATCTGAGTCTGAGTACCCAATAAGTTTGAAGTCATCCACTTTAGAGTACTTGAGTCCAATGTCTTGAGTCCCCTTCAAGTATCTTAGAACTCTTTTTGTACCTGACCAGTGTCCTTCACAAGGTTTATGCATGAACCTTGAAAGTATGCCAACAACTAAGAAATATCCGGTCTAGTTGTTGTAAGGTAGATAAGACTTCCTACAAGTTGTCGATACTTGGTCGCATCCTCAAATTCTTTTCCTTCGCTTGATGTGAGCTTCATTTTCTGTTCCATTGGAGTAGATATAGGGTTGCATTCTGTCATGCAAAATTTGTTTAGTAGTTCTCCAACATATTTTTTCTGAGATAGGAATATGTACTTAGGATGTTGAGTGACTTCAATTCCTAAGTAATAATGGAGATGTCCCATATCTGTCATTTCAAACATCTTTTTCAAATATTTCGTTATGGATGCTATATAGCTCTCATTGTTCCCTGTCATCAAAATTTCATCTATGTACACCACAAGATACATAACAGATCTTCCAAATTTCTTTATAAACAGTATTGCATCATCAAGATCAAAATGTTTGAAATTTAACTTCAAAAGATGCTCGGTTAATTTTTCATACCATGCGCGAGGCGCTTGTTTTAGGCCATACAAGGATTTGACAAGATTGCATACCTTTTGTTCTTTTCCTTTCACAACAAAGCCTTCTGGATGAGACATGAAGACATTCTCTTTCAAGTCTCCATTCAAGAAAGCAATCTTCACATCCATATGATGAACTTTCCACCCATTCTAAGCAGCTAAAGAGAGTAAGGTACGGATGGTAGCCCATTTTGTTGTAGGAGAAAGCGTTTCTTCATAATCAATTCTTTCTTTCTGTGCATAGCCTTTTGCTACAAGCCTCACTTTGTGCTTTTCAAGTGAGCCATCTAATCTATATTTGTTCTTGTACACCCACTTGCAGCCAATTGGTTTGGTTCCAACTGGAGGGTCAACCAGCTTCCAAGATCCACTCTTCATGAGTGCATCATACTCATTATGCATAGCTTCTTTCCACTCAAATCGAGTAGAATCTTCTTCAAAGGAAGTTGGTTCAAAGTTAGCAGATAAATTAAATTCACAATCAAATGATACATCCATGTCATCACCTGAATTATCTGCTTCTCCTCCATCTTCATGTCTTTTTGAACTTCTCGTTCCCGTCTTTCCAACTTCATCCGGATGGACACTTTCAAGTGTCTTTGTGGCCCATTTAGGAATCTTCCGTGATGGTCTTGGTTGATCAGTTGGTGGTGCTTCATCATTGATTGAGAGTTTTCCAATTCTCTCAATAACATCATCTAGTTGAACCTCTTGTTCAGGTGAATTAGCAGGAACTTCTTCATGCGGGGGAGTTGGTGCTTCATATGGAAATTCGAAAGGTTGATCCAGAATAGGAATCCCCCCTTCAAGGTTTGGAATTTCATATTCATTTTCAGAATATTTCTTTGGATGAGGATATTTTTCCAAATGATCAAGATGTCTCTGAATGGACTGATCATTTTTATTAGTTTCAAGAAAAATGACATCTCTGGAAATAACAAACTTCTTGTTTACCTCATCATACAGACAGTATACCTTGGAGTATTCTTCGTACCCCAGGAAAATGCATTTTCTGCTTCGAGCACCAAGCTTATTTCTTTGCTCCTTTGGAATCAAGGCATAACAGGTGGAACCAAAAAATATGAGATGCCCGACTGAAGGGAGATGGCCGAACCACATTTCATGTGGAGTCTTGTTATCAAGAGCATTTGAGGGACTTATGTTTCTCAAATAGGCTGCACATTTTACTGCATCACCCCAAAACATTAGTTTTACATTCTCAAAAAACATCATTGAGCGAACCATATTCATTATGGTTCTGTTCATTCTTTCTGCTACACTGGTTTGTTGAGGATTGTAGGGAACTGTAGTCTGATGTGCAATTCCATGTTGGCGAAGATAATTTTCAAAAGCATTTGAAGTGTATTCTTTCCCATTGTTAGTACAAAGTGTACCAATTTTAGATTGTGCTTGTTTTTCTATCAATGCATGAAAGTCTTTGAATGTTTGAAATGCTTCTGATTTTGTCTTTAAACAGTAAATCCAACACATTCTTGAGTAGTCATCAACAAAGGTCATAAAATACTTATTCCCATTAGCAGAAGGAGTTGGAATTGGGCCACATAAATCAGAATGCACTAATTCTAATTTCCTACTCGCTTTGAAATTAGATTCATGGAATGGCAGCTTACTGTGTTTCCATAATATACATGCATCACATTTTCTCTTCTCTTTGGGAATGGTGGGCAAACCAAATAGACCATTCTTTCTCAACAAATGAAGACTGTTATAATTTAGATGACCAAATCTTGCATGCCACAATAAACTTGATGATAAATTACCTTCTCCATGCTGAGAGAGGTAGGAATAGTTCTGAACTCTTGCAGATGAACCCTTTAGCTTTAGCAGCTTCCCGTCTTCGTATCCAGTCATGATGACTTGGTTGTCAGAGGAATTTCTTATTTCTATGATTCCATAAAACATGTGGATGGAATGGCCTCACTGTCGAATCTCCACCAAGGACAGCAGGATTCTCTGCAACTCTGGAAGATAAAGAACATTCTTCAACAAGAAATCAGGAAATCCAGGCATCTTCAGTCGAATGGTGCCCATTCCCTTTGGTTTAAGACTTGACTTATCTGCAAAGTTCACTATGCCATTTATTATTTCATTAAGTTCTTCAAAACAGTATTTTCTAAAAGCCATGGGTGATGTTGCACCAGTATCAGGCAGCCAACAATCTTTGTAAGATGAAAGTGAAGTCATTTCATTAATTCCAAGATTACAATGTGCAACAATACAATGAGAAGAATTAGAAGATTTACTAGCATCTTGGTTTTTATTGTCATCTTTCTTCTGGTTATGTCTGTCTTTGATGGAGTCCCACGAAGCCCAACACTGTTCTGATGTGTGTCCAGTCTTTCCACATTGCTTGCACTACAAATCTGATATTTTGGTGGAGTTGTTTCTTCCTCCTCTACCTCTGAAGTTTATTCTTCCTCTGCCTCTCTTTCTTCTTTCTCCCTTGGGGTGATATTTGGATTGGTATTTGGTGTGGTTCTTTGCCTTTTGAGCAAAGCAAAGTGATTCTCCAGAATGCTCGGTTGTATTCTTACCAAACGCCTTCTCTCTGTCAGCTATCTTTTCTACCAGGGTGTCAAAAGTCAGTGATTTGAACTTGTCACTAGCTTGCAACGACTCAAGATAGTTGGAGTGAGAAGGATACAAAGATTTTACAAATGCTGCAAGGGGAAGATCTAGTTTCATACCAGAGGCTTGAATCTTGTGCATGATAGCTTTGATTTCAGAGGCAACTAAGATGGGATCATTGTCTTTTACTTCTAAACTAAATAGTTTTAACATTAGTTGAATAACTTCCATTTCAGAGTGTGAATCATATAGATCTTTTAACGTTTTTAGTGCTTCAAAACATGATTTTGCAGGCAATATGTGCTGGCTCACCTCTTCACTGACTGTGGCAGTGATTACCGCTAAAGCTTTCTTGTCTTTTGTTCTCCAAATGGCCTTTTCTTTCTCGGATTCTGGAGGTCTTGGGTCTATGGTTATGGGCTTTCCAGCTTCTGTCTCTATTGTGGTGCCTTCGCAAATGCTGTCCCAAAGGTCATTGTAGATGAAGGTAGATTTGATCTTCCTCCACCATTCTGGATAAGTTTCTTTGCCAGTGAGAGTGGCACCAACTACATATGCTATAGATTGCATATTTTGCAACTGTTAGTGTAATTTACAACAATGAACTTAATATGACAAAGAGAAATAGAAAAAAAATAACCTTGCAGGTCTACAGTCTCTACCAAGGTGATTTACAACGTAGTCTTTACGGTCTTCAATGCAGCTGGAAATAAAAAAGTTTATCTTCAGATAAACCAAACATATGTTTACACCAAACCATGAGCACAATCCCAACCAAAGAATTATAATAAGCACAGTCCCTCACCAACAACAGAACTATTAGAGCCACATAAAATATAAGAACCAAAGCAAATCAAGCCCTAAACACCATGCTTATCTCCTCCAAGCACCAACGCCGTAGCAATCTTCAACCCAGGCTTCAGTCAGTAGCAATCAACACCAACAATGTGAACAATTGCAGTACCGAGTCTCTCCTCTTCAACAATGTAGCTTCAAAGTTTGCAGCTCTAGGAGGAAAGTGCAGCCATTCCAAGTGAATACAATGCAAGTTCACAGCATACACAGGCTTCTTCATGCAATTAAAGATACCAGTCACGAGCTTCAAATACCACAGCAATCATGGCTCATAAAATATGCAACAATAATAACTCATACAACAAGCTTAGGCTCATACAACAGCCTCACCATTCACGACTTATACACAGCAAACACTAAATGAAAATAAACAAATGCTTTTCACTCAGAGTGGCGTAGCATATACAATCATTCAGTTCAGCCAGATCTTATAGCTTAGACTTCCTCTAAGAGCTGGAAATCCAAAATAAAACAAAGTAACTTCAATCAGGCAGTTTGGGATAGGAGTGAATCTTCAGCCAACAATATTCAATCACCGATCTTCAATTGAGTTCATTGCACTGAAGCGACCCACGACTGAAGCAAATGGATCACATAAACTTTGACAAGCCACATGCATGAATCTCAGTATTCAACAAGTCTATAGCGTGGATCTAGAACGATCATACCATGACTTCTCCAAAACTCAAGCGTAGTAATTTCTAGCAGATGATATGTTCACACAACTATGAAGAAAGGGCTTCCACCCATCTCACGCAGGTTGCATCACATGTGGATGCTAAATACCACAACTCAGGTCAGCGAAGGTGTGAAACCATGGAAGATAGAGGTATCCATGCAGTTCTTTAACACAACAAAATCAACGCATAAACTAAGATGAATACCTTAGCTGCTAGTTATTCCTCAACTCAGGTCTATAACTATAACACATACAATGAAAATTATTTGCAGAAATTTTCTAGAAAACACTCCATGCACAAGAATTTGGGCAGAAATGAGGGTTTGTGATGGGTTTGTGCAATCGAATTGTCACAAAATATTTTTGCAACAATATTTACCTCCACTCAATGCACAACAGAGATGACAAGTCACAACTCTCAAAGAATACTTCACAGCTGCACAATCTCTCTCCAATTCACAGCTCCAACAATTCACTCTTCAACCCAACGTCTTCTCAACACACACACAGAAAATGCATGGATAAAAATTAGGGGTTTCAATTGAAAATAAAAAAGAACGCAGAGTTACGAGAGATGGAAATCGCATCAGCGCATGCACCAATGCATGCAATCTGCAGACTCAGGAAAGGGCAGATGAATGAGCAGACTGGCAACAGGTAGGTAGGTGTGCAGCAGGACTGAAATGCATCAGGCAAAATTTATGGAGCTCTGATACCACTGATGGGTAAAATAACTCCTGATTCCTTTATTTCATAGCCAAAGCATTTATTTATACATTTACAAATGTTGGTTCAGTTTCATCTTCCGCCCATCCTTTTCAGCTTCCTACATAACTATTCATTTTCCTTTATTTATTTACAAAATATAATCCCGATGGATTATATTCCAACATGTTTAAATAATGAAGGAGAAACAGTTACAGTAAAAGGAATCCCTAGGAAAACATCAATTAGACATATTTCTACCCACTTTCTACCTTAAAATTGAAAAGGGTCATTCTGAAGAGATGTAAAGATTTTGTTGTAACTATAACTAATGAAGAACATATTAATAATGAAGACAAACTAAAATTAGACGATATACCAATCCTGAGAGGATATTCGGATGTGTTTCCAGAGGAAATTATGGGATTGCCTCCAAAAAGAGAGGTGGATTTCACTATTCAGCTAGTACCTCGTGTGGTGCCTAACTCAAAATATTCTTTTCGGATGAACATCCTAGAGCTTAATGAATTAAAATTGCAATTAAAAGAACTAATAGATAATAAGTATATAAGAGAAAGCATGTCTCCTTGGGGAGAACCGATCATTTTTGTTAAAAAGAAGAATGGTACTCTGCACTTATACATTGACTACCGTCAGTTTCATAAGATGAAAATTAAAAATAGATACCCATTTCCCCACATAGACAATCTATTTGATGAATCGCATGGCACAACAGTATTTTCAAAAATTGACTTAAGATCTGGTTATCATCAAGTCCGTATTAAGGATGGGGATATTTTCAAGATGACTTTTAGGACCCAATATAGTCACTATGAGTTTTTTGTCGTGCCATTTGGGCTAACTAATGCCCTCGTAGTATTCATGTGCTTAATGAACAATGTATTACATAAATATATAGATAAGTTTGTAGTAGTTTTTATTGATGATATTTTAATTTATTCTAAGATTAAAGAAGAACATGAGGAACATTTAAAAATGATTTTAGGATTGTTAAGGGAACATCATCTTTACGCCACGTTCAATAAGTGTGACTTCTTTAAAGATAAAATACAATACTTGGGTCACGTAATAACTAAACATGGGATCTCGGTTAATCCAAATAAGATAAAAGAAATTAACAAATGGCCCGTCCCAAAATATGTGACTAATGTATGGTCATTGATGGGCATTACTGGTTATTATCAAATATTCATTGAGGTTTCCTCAAGGATTGTGAATCCAATAAATTCTCTGCGGAAGAAAGGAAATAAGTTTGTATGCGATCAAAAAATTTAAGAGATTTTTGAGAAATTAAAGAGATTGTTAAGTACTACACCAATTCTATGAATCGTGGATCCTAACAAGGACTTTAATGTATGCACTCATGGATGCAACGATGGCCTTGGTGGAGTCTTAAATCAAGAAGGACACGTCATAGCGTACGAGTCCAGGAAACTTAAAATTCATGAGAAAAATTACGCTACTTATGATCTAGAATTGGTTGCCGTGATTCATGCATTAAAGATGTAGCGCCATCACTTGATCGAGAGAAAATTTACTTTAGTGACATATAATAAAAGTTTAAAGTATCTATTGGATCAACCAAATTTAAACGCAAGGAAAGCTAAGTGGCTAGCTTTCCTTAGTGAGTATGATTTCGAGATCCAACATATCAACGGGAAAGAAAATAAGGTAGTTGATGATTTCAGCAAAAATGTAAGATTAAATTTTATGGCAGAAATTAGTACTTATAAAATAGATTTAAAATATCAGCTCGAAGGAGTAAAATTGGATGAAAATTACCGAAAAATGCAAGCTAAAGTGACAGAAAATGTAATTGAATGTTTAAGTACATGTTACAGTCTAAATGAGAAGGGGTTAATACTTTATAAAAACATAGTGTAGGTACCTAATGTACATAAAGTTAAGTTTCTAATATCAAATGAAATGCATAAGACTCCCTATTCGAGACACCCTCGCTATCAAAAGACAATAACTATGTTATAGAAATATTATTTTTGGCCGAATATGAAGAAATATCGCAAAATATATTTCTAGATATTTTGAATGTCAACAGGTTAAGACTCGACATTAGCATCCATCCAGGTCATTACAACCGTTACCAAATCCTAGCTAGAAATGATAAATAATTGACATTCATTTCATTACAGGTTTTCCTCGAAATCAAAATTAGAATGATTCTATAATGGTAGTTGTTGAAAAACTTAGTAAAATAGTTATACTAGTAAAGAACACTCATAAGGATGCTAATATTGCTGAAATATTTATGAAACAAAATTTTTTAGATGGAATCCCAAAATTTATAACTCCTGACAGGGACTCTAAATTCATGAGAAATTTCTATAAATCTTTATTTAAAAGTTTAAATACTACTTTAAATTTCAGTACATCTTTTCATCCACAGACAGATGGACAGACTAAAAGGCTAAATCAGATTTTGGAAGATGTGTTAAGGGTGTATGTTATAGAATATCTAATTAAATGGGAGGACTACATACACTTCGTTGAGTTTGCATACAATCCCCATTACCAGGCTTCATCAAAATTCAGCCCATTTAAGATTTTGTATGGCAGAAAATGCAATACTCCTATTCACAAGTTAATACTAGGACTTGAGTTATTAAAGAAGATGGAATTAACTGTGAAGTAGGTACAAGGTAATTTGAAGGCTACACAAGACAAAGAGAAGAGTCAAGCGGATCTTAAACGAACTCAAAAATAGTTCCAGGTGGGTGGACATGTTTTCATTAAGGTAAAACCTAAAAACATTTCCTTAAAGTTAGGGAGCTATGCTAAGCTAGAGCCTAGGTATTGTGGGCCTTCTGAAATATTTTCCAGGGTTGGACTGATGGCATACCAATTGTCCTTATCACCAAATATTAAAGTTCATAATTTTTTTCATATTTATGTTTTAAAAAAATATGTTCATGATGCTACGAATGTTATAAATTGGAATGATGTGCAAGTGGAACTTGAAGTAGATTTTATGTTGGAACCGGATTGTATCATTGACAAGAGGGAGAACTTGCTCCAAAATATCCCCATTGGGCAGGTGAAGGTGCAATGGAAGCACCTTAGTCCATAAGAAGCACATAAGAAGAAACCTGAAAATTGGAGAGTCATATGCAGGAATAATATCCAATTATGTTCGAGGGCAGCTCTGAAGATGATGAATAAAGAAACATTGAGTACGATGTTAGAAATAAGGGGGGTTGTATGTCACGTAAAAAAAATTCAATAACATTTTATGTTAATCAGACATTATATTTTACTTTTATTATAAAGTTTGAGACTATTGACCATGTGACGTCAAGAATGATTGTAATTAATTATGCTGAATATTTTATTAATTAATAAATAAAAGATGAGACAAGTAGCCTAAGGAGGATGTTGAATGAGTTTCCACTGGCCCACTAGGTGGAATAGACTAGGGTGAGAGAAAAATGACACATGGCAGCATCCTCAATCACTTCTAGTTCTTCCAAGGGGGAACTTCCCTAATTTGGTGGTCATGTTCCCCAAGAAAGTGGAACAGAGCAGGTGGCTCATTAATTGAAAAAATGACCAAAAATACCTAGGCATGCATATATCTATCCATCAAATTCAGGAGGAGGCTGTTTAATCATTACCTTGTGAAATTTTTGAGTTTGAGAGAAGTGCACAAGAGATTCGATGAGGGGAAAAGCAGAAGTGGATTGAGTGATTAAGACTTGTTTTCAAAACTAGGGTTGCATGTTAGCTGAATTCTTTACTGATGAGGATAGAAAGTACTGCTTCTAAGTCCTTTTGTTGAGTTGTAGGGGTATTTAGTCCCATTTCCTCACACAGTACTTTCATTCTGGTGGTTTAGTGGACAGGATCAATGGTCCTAAGACAAGCAGTTGAGCTATATTTAGGAAAAGGTTGGGTGGAATGGCCTTTTTGGGTTTTTTGTTTCCTCTATAAGTTATCAGGTTCCATAGTGTTATCTTATTTATCTTATGCAAGTAAAGTACTGAAATGGAAGTAGTCATGTTTTACTATTTTTTCTTAGATACTTGCAACTTCAAATAGACTATTTGACTTTGCATTTTATTCAGGTAATTATTTGTATTTGTTTAACATAATAAATGAACTTAGAATTAGAAATGGTGTAATGATGAATACATTTTCCTTTTTGTATTTTTCTACTCATCGTGAGATGAAGTACTCTAGTATAGAAGGTTTGTTTATAAGTAAATAGGAATGATTATACATGAATAAGATGATTTGAATCTACTTTAACATTAGAAGTTTTTGTTACTCATTAAATTAGTTGGTTTCATATTCATCCTTTTGTTTCTAGAAATCTTTGATATTTATAAAACCTCTAGGAATATTACAGAAGGACTATCACTGTAAGCTAAGGTCACACAAATATTAATCTGTTTAAGGAATAAGAATACTAACAATTACTGAATACGATGTAATTATTTACACTTAGTAAATTAATAAGCCAATCATAACTTTTAACACTGCAAAAACCTAAATTTTAACCATTGTTACACTATTTATTGGTAAACCTCATTCTATATCGGTTAAACATCCACTATGACAAGTTATTAAGATATGGTTAAAGGCTATGTTGATGTATTTCTAACTTTGAAATGTATTCACATATGTATTTCATATATTGTATTTGATTAGTCCCTGATGATCCTATCGAGAGTTTTTATAATGTAAACAAGTCATGTAAAGTCATAGAGGCTAACCCTCCTTGTTGATTAGGGATTAAAGTCCCCACAGTTGTGGCGCAATAGGGTTATTAGACATTCCTAGAGAAGTTGACCCTGGTAAGTTATTGTCAAGTAGAAAACTAGTATAAATAGACAATGAGCCTCTCTATTTAACACACAGTCACTCACACTCAGTTGTAGCGCATGAGTGAGAGAGAAAGAGCTAGGGTAAGAGAGAGAATAGTTGTCAGAGATCATCTTACTGTCTTTGGGTTTTACTACTGACATTGGTTTTTATTCTATCTCTGAGAAAGTTGCAGGGTTTTCTCCTTTATGTTTTCCTTAAGGAAAATATTTATGTCTATTCTCTCTTGTGATTGATTGTTGTGCATGTTATTCTCTTAGATAAGATCCTAAGACAATACTTTCTAATTGATAAAAATCTAACATTGTATTAGAGCTAATCTAACAAGAAGACACTATGCAGCTATGGAAGCTAGGGATTCTTACTTTTTGGGTCTCTCTCCATAATCGATCAGCAAAAGGAGGCTAGGTTGAGGCTCCATTGAAGGGCGCATCTTTATATCGAAGCAAAATTTGTTTCTAAGCATTTTCAGTTTTTGACCTACCACTATATCGGGAAATTAGGGCTTTTCACTGAAGAGGATTTTTTGAGTGAGCCCATGCTAGGTTTTCTCTCCCCCTTAAAATAAAAATTTAGAGTCAAAAATCGATTTTTTTGGTTGGGTAGAACTCTGAGAAAGTCAAACCCTATTTTTCCCTAGAACTAGAAAACCAACACTGTAGAAGATCAGCTCCAAATCTAGTTTTCAGCTACTCAAATTGGTAAGATCTAAATCATCTATATTTCCATTTGAGGTTCTCAGTTAATATGTCTCATCACACCAATATTGATGAAAATATTTAGGGAGCTAATAACTTCTGAGCCTAGAATTATAGGATCTCCCTGGTCCTGGAAGAAAATGAGTTGGACTATTACATCAATGAAGAGGTTCCAGTTCAAGAGGGAGATAAGGCTAAGTCCTTACACAAGAATGAATTCATCATGGAAAAGATGATTATTGCTAATTCAATCAAGGATCACCTCATACCATAGGTTTCCTCCCTAAAGACAACTAAATATATGTTTTAAGCCTTAACCAAGTTGTTTGAAGGAAAGAACATAAATCGGAAGATGACTTTGAGGTACCAGTTGAAGAATGTGAAGATCTAGAATGTGGAGACCATACAGTCATACTTTACAAGGGTCTCCCAGATCAAAGAACAACTTGAAGAGGTGTATGAATAAGTGGAGAATGCAGAGATTGTGATGACTACCTTGAATGGTCTCCCTAGGTCATGGGACTCCTTCACTCAAGGGATTTGTGCTAGAAGAAAGCTAATCACCTTCAGTAGACTGTGGGATGAATCTCACAAAAAGAATCTTGAATAGTAGCCTGAGAATAAAAGATGGGAAGTGAAGATCAATCTCTCATAGTACACTCCAAGAAAAGCAGAAGGGACTATCATCACCCCAGAGGTAAGCATTCTCACTAGAAAGGTAACTCAAGAAAACCTAACAGATATTTATCCAAACTTAGATGTTTTACTTGTGATGAGAGAGGACACTATGCTAGATACTGTCCTAGAAACAAAAATGGCTATCACAAGAATAAGGGAAACAAGAAAAGACATCATGCTCATGCTGCAGAGGATGATGAAATTTCCACAAAGATAATCAAACAAGAAAGTGATGAAGAATATGTTTTGATTTCCTCTCTCATGGGAACTATCACACATGGAAGCAATAATTGGATTATAGACAGTTGGGATTCCAAATGTATGATGGGATTCAAAGAATCCTTCGTGAAACTACATGAACATGAGCCAACTCACAAGGTGAAACTTGGAGATGAATACCAGTATGCAATATAAGATAGTGGTGAATCCTCCTATAAGCTAGACTCTGGAAATTCTATGAAGATGAAGTTTGTCTTGTTTGAACCAGGACTAAAGAAGAATCTCCTCTCCATATTGGCATTGGATGCAAAAGGAATAAGAGTTTCATTTGTATATGGCCAAGTTCTTATGTGGCCAAAGGGAAATACTATAGATGATGCAGTAGTGATTGGGGAACAAGAAGAAGGACTATACAAACTGAAGCGATAGCAAGAACAAGCCTTGGTCCATGACTCAGTAGAGACAAATGAAATTTTGCATAGAATACTTGCACATGTGCACTATATAGCACTACCACTTGTGAGCAAACATGTTGAAGGTCTTCCAGAAATACAGACAAAACATGATGGTGTCTACAAAGGATGTGTGAAAGGAAAGAACACAAAGAAGAAATTTCCAAGTAGCGAGAGCAAGGAGAAAGGGATATTGGAAATCACCCACTCCGATGTATGCGGTCCAATGTCATCTATTTCATTGAGTGGGTATGTATACTATGTTTCTTTCATTGATTATTTTTATAAGAAGACATGGATATACTTCTTGAAGAACAAAGATGAAGTATTCAACAAGTTTAAGGAATTCAAAGCCTTGATAGAGAAGCACACAGAAAAGAGGATCAAAACCTTTCAATCAAGCAATGGTGGAGAATTCACATCAAATGAATTCAAAGAGTTATGCAGAGATTCAGGGATTAAGAGGGAGTTGACCACTCCATATAATCTACAACAGAATGGGGTTGCATAAAGGAAGAATAGAACAACCATGGAAGCTACAAGGGCAATGCTTCATGATTAAGATATTTCCATGCATCTTTGGGTAGAAGCTTCCAGGACAGCGGTGTATGTACAGAATCGTAGTCCACACAAAGTAATCGAGAACAAGAAACCTAAAGAAGTATTTTCTGGCAAGAAATAAAAGGTCATCCATCTCAGAATATTTGGTTGTCTAGTATACATACAAATTCCAAAATAAAAGAGGAAAAAGTTATATCCTTTGGGAAAGAAGGGTGTATTTATGGGATATAGTGAAATCTTGAAATCTTACACGATATACTTCCCAGGATTCAAGAAGATCAACATTATCAGAGACATAACATTCGACAAAGACTTAGCTTACAACAAATCCAAAAAGAGACGAGTTGAAGAATCTAAAGAAATAGAAGTACCCAAAATTCAAGATATAGCTATGAATGACGCAAATCAAGATGAAGATCGAGAAATAGAAGAAACCCAGGAACCTCTAGATCCACCAAAAGAGAATAATCCGCACAAGAGGAAACCTGCACGGGTATGAGAGGCTATCAAAGGTACATCAAGATATGGGGCTCCATAAGAAATGCATAGAGAGAGGAAAAGAAACAAGACCTGCTCCGGTTATGTAGCCCTATTATGTGACATCATTGATAAAGAACCTTCCAACAATGAAGAAGTGACAAAGAATAAAGAATGCAAGGATGCTATGATCGAGGAGTATCAATCAATCATGAAGAATGATGTCTGGGATGTTGTCCCTAGACCAGAAGGGAAGTATGTTGTGACTTCCAAGTGGATCTACAAGATCAAGCATGCTGTATATGGTAGCATAGAGAAATACAAAGCAATATTTGTGGCTCATGGCTTCTCCCAGAAAGAAGGAATAGGTTATGAAAAAACTTTTGCACATGTAGCTAGATACACTTCCATCAGATCAGTACTTGCTCTAGCTATAGTAATGAAATGGAAGATACACCAAATGGATGCCAATACTACTTTCTTGAATTCTGTAGTAGAAGAGGAAGTGTATGTATATCAGCCACTTGTTTTCAAGACACATGATAAGGAGACTCATGTGTGTAAATTGAAGAAATCCATGTATGGTTTGAAACAGGAATCGAGGACATGGTACGGCAGAATTGAAATCTTCCTATCTAGTTTGGGTTTTACCAAGAGTAAAGCAGATTCCAACCTTTACTACAAGGTTGAAGAAGGAAACCCATTGATACTCCTACTGTATGTAGATGATCCGTTTGCAACAGGTGTGGATGGGTTGATTGCTGATACGAAGATGAATCTTACTTCTTGGTTCGAGATGATGGACTTGGGTATCATGCACTACTTTCTAGGCATGGAGGTGTGGTAGAGTGCAGATGGAATCTCCCTAGGAGAAGGGAAGTATGCTATAGAGATCTTGAAGAGGTTCAGGATGATGGACTGCAAGGCCATGACGACACATATGGCATCGAACCTAAAGATATTGAGTAAAGCTTCATCAGATAAGGTTGATCCTATGATGTATCGTCAGATGATTAGGTCCTTGATGTACCTGACGAATACGAGACCAGATATTTGCTTTCTTGTGAACACATTGAGCCAGTTCTTGATGGATCTGAGACATGTTCACTTGATTGTTGCAAATCATATTCTGAGGTACCTCAAGGGTACAGTTGATTATGGGCTCAAGTATGAGGTACATCAGAACATTAACATGGAATTTTATGTCGATTCAGATTGGGCAAGTAGTGCCAACGATAGGAAGAGCACTTTGGGGTGCTGCTTTAGTATGGGATCAGGTGTGATATCTTGGATTAGAAAGAAGCAGTCTTTTGTGGCACTGAGTACAACCAAGGTAGAGTATGTTGCATCTTGTTTAGTTAGTTGTGAGGCAGTGTGGTTGAGGAAGCTACTATCTGATTTATTTGATCTCCAGTTGGATGCTACTTGTATATACTACGACAACCATAGTTGTGTGAAGTTGTTAGAGAACCCGGTGTTCCATGAAAAGTCAAAGCATATCAAGATCAAATATCACTATATCAGGGATATGGTGTAGAGAGGAGTAGTGAAGCTCCAATATGTTGTGATGGATGAGCAGATAGCTGATGTGTTGACCAAGCCATTAGCCAGAGTGGAGTTTGAGTACTTCACGTAGAAACTTGGTGTTCTCCAGATTGACCTTCCTTCCAAGAGGAAGTGATGAGTCCATGAGACTTTTCGACATGGTGGAACGTGGGTCCTCCCATTTTCAGATGAAAGTGTAGAGCCTTTCTGACAAGGTGGCAGGTGGGTCCCCCCATGTTCAGATGCAAGTGCAAAGCGCTTCTGACATGGTGGTAGCTGGGTCGTCCCATGTTTAGATGTAAGTGCAGATCCCTTCTGAAATGGTGGTAGGTGGGTCCTCCCATGGTAATATATAAGTGCAGAGCCTTTCTGACTTGGTCAAATGTAAGTGTGGAGCCCTTATGACATGGTGGCAGGTAGGTCCTCCCATGGTCAGATATAAGTGCAGATCCTTTCTGACTAGGTCAAATGTAAGTGCAGAGCCCTTCTGACATGGTGGTAGGTGTGTCCTCCTATGGTCAGATATAAGTGCAGATACTTTTTTACTAGGTTGGATGTAAGTGCAGAGCCCTTCTGACATGGTGGTAGGAGGGTCCTCCCATGGTCAGTTATAAGTGCAGAGCCTTTCGCCAGATGATAGATCGTGTGTCCTATCATGCCGACGGATGTAAGTACATATCCTTTCTATGGATGGTAGATAGTGTTTCCTACCATTCCAGTGGATATAAGTGTTGATCCCTTCCTTTCATAGTAGATGGTGTGTCCTACTATTCCAGAGGATGTAAGTCCTGATCCTTTCTGACTGGGTCATATATAAGTGTTGTGACTTTCTCTGTATAGTAGATGGTGTGTCCAGCTATGCCAGTAGATGTAAGTGCTAGGAATTTCCTTGGATGATAGATGGTGTATCCTATCATGCTAGTGGATGTGACTATTGGGCCTTTCTAACATGGTGGTGGATGTGCTCCTCCCATGGTCATATGTGAGTGTTGGGCATGCCTTTATAACATGATGGTAGATTTGTTCCTCTCATGGTCAGATGTAACTGTTGGGAAGGACTTTCTGACTGGGTCAGATATAAGTGCTGAAGAATATGAATACCTACATGGAGGCTAGGCCTACAACCATCATGAAAAAGGGTTGGCTCTATAGAACTTCCTATGATGAGAAGAATTGATAGATAGCACCAATTGTTCAAGATAGAGGAAGCAATGATGATGATGATCTAGTGATGATTCAGTGATGATTCAGTGTTGATGATGATCCAGGCTTGATCTAGAGAAGAATACTTGTGCTGATGAATTGTGTCAAGGGAATACCTTCCTAGTTAAGAGGGAGTGTTGATGTATTTGTAACTTCAAAATGTATTCACTTATGTATTTCATATATTGTATTTGATTAGTCCCCGATGTTCCTATCAGGAGAATCAATAATGTAATCAAGTCATGTAAATTCATAGAGGTCAACCCTCCTTGTTGATTAGGGGTTAAAGTCCCCGTAATTGTGGGGCACTAGGGTTATTAGACTCTCCTAGAGAAGTTGGCACTGGTAAGTTATTGCCAAGTAAGAAACAAGTATAAATAGAGAATGAGCCTCTCTATTTAACACACAGTCACTCACACTCAGTTGTAGCACATGAGTGAGAGAGAAAGAGTTGGGATACGAGAGAAAAAAATTGTCAGAGATCATTTTACTGTCTTTGGGTTTTACTGCTGCCATTGGTGCTTATTCTATCTCAGAGGAAGTTGTGGTGTTTTCTCCTTTATGGTTTCCTTGAGGAAAATCTTTGTTTCTATTGTCACTTGTGATTGATTGTTGTGCATGTTATTCTCTGAGATAAGATCCTAAGATAATATTGTCTAATTGATAAAAATCTAACAAGAGAAAATAGTTAAAGATTGTAATACTTATTATAAGTAAAGAAAATAAATGTTTAGAAAAAACTAGATGTAACAAGCATTATAACTTTTATAATACTATTAATATTTATAAACTAATCTTATAGCAACCCTACTCTTAGACCTGAACTTTCTTATCAAATTTCAAAACCTAGTTAAGCAGAAAATAAGTGTTCATGACTAGTAAATAATTTAAAATAAGACATCTGTAAAGTGCAAATAAGGAACAAAACCTACTCTTAAATATCTATTCATTGGCTCAATAAGCCAAGGATTTAATTTCCATCCTTTCCATTTTAAAGGAAGGCTTTCACTTTTCAAATTGTTCCTTTTACCAAAAAAATCAAATGATAACCTAATATCAAAACTTCCTTTTTTTTAAAACTAGAGGTTAATTATATATAGTATTGTTTTTCCAAATAGCTTACAATAACCAAAATCATATTACAACCTTTCTATTTTCACAATTATTGGCTAACTATAATTTCCAAACTATTGGATAAAAATACAAAACCCTAGGATAATCACAGTTTTAATACAATGCACATTTGAATCATTAAGGAAGAAAACACTGCTAAATAGAGATTTATACTAGATTCATAGCTCTATTTATTTTTAGTAAACAAAATATTTATAAACAGAATTCCATTTTAAACCAAATAGTCACCACACAAATTTAATCTTCGAAACCAAAACGCTTTAACTTATTCACATCCATGAAAGAGCCATAATGGTCGAGTTTTTTAGGCCGAGGATTCCAAACAAGTAATTACAATAGTATTATTACATGAGTCATATTTCATTTTCAAAACCCCCAAGTGTTATAAACAAAAAAAGCAGCCTTACGACCTCCTTACTAACCCAAAAATAAAACAACAAGTTATTCCTTGAGAATTCTAAATACAACAGAATAGTCCACAAGTACCATCAATACCACCACAAATGTAAGCAACGAAGGACACCTAGGGATAAAATAGAGACATACCAATCCTATCGATCTCAAACCCTTTAGCTTTCGAGCAAATTGCTTCCATTTTTCGATGGTGTGATACCAAACCCTATCACCTACAAACACACAGCATGTGCTAGAACTGACTGTAAAGAGTATTGTACATTTACATAAATAAAAAGAATTAAAACAATGCTAAGAAGATTCATCAAGAGTTACTAGTATTTAAACTGAAGTCCTTGCAATGATGATGGAACCAAAGCCTTCAACCTGTTTATTCCATGGCTTGACACACAGAAGTCGAGGATGGTGAAAGAAACTAGAACAGAGAGAGAGCCCAATAGTAAAATACTAAACGAGGCAAAGAAACAAGAGAACCCATGGAATTAGTGTTAAGATCACGGTTATGGTAAAGAACTAGAGATTTGAACTTCTTAAAACGCCACCACCAAAATATTAATGATATTGTTATAGACCCAAGAAGTCCGAGGGCCTTTCGGACACTCTTCCTGGTCAAAGAAGTAAAACAACAAAATGAAGTCGAACAGTTCTTAGGGAAAATTCTTATGGTTTTGTAAATAGGGTTTACATCAAAACTCTTCCACAAATGAGCAGACCCCACGTGGACTCCATTAAACCTTTAATATTTTATGCACTTGACATAGTTTGGGCTTGCATTCATGGGTTAAAGTGATACCGTTACTTTGTTGATAATAAGACAATGTTTTGCATATGATTCATATACCTAGTTTAAGTTATATAATAGGAAATGAATTTATGTCTAGGTTTAGTTGTATGACATGCATTGTAAATTTACTTAGGATAGTATATTTATTATGCATCAAATGTATAATTGCAAAGACTAGGTTTGTTTTAGTTATAGTTAGTATATAACTTCTAATAAAAAATAGTGATGATAATGTTAGAACGTAGGAATTTCTAGGTTTAAGAAAGAATAAATTTCATAGTTATAAAATATATGGAAAGTAATAGGGTTTAAGTACCTTCAAATAACTATGACCATGTTCATAATTACATTCCTTCAAACGTATAAAATAGATAAGCACCCGAGAAACTCTAATATGCTATCAGGATTAATAGTCTTGGATATGGGAGTCAGAGTTTCTTACACATTGATATGATAGACTAAAAATAAAGTTAAGGACCTTTTTTCCTAACTTACTCATTTAATATTCCGAACTTTAAATTTTATACCTCGTAACTTGGAAGTAAAGTTTTACCTCTAAAGACGTGTAAAAGAATCAAATATGCGTTAGATTTGAGAAAGATAAGTAATACTCGAGCTAACCTCAATCCCCCTTCAAAAAGAAAAGAAAACAACCATGAGAAACACACAACCTATTACAAACAAATCAAGGATCTGAATTCAATAAACTGAAGATTCTTTAACTTTGACAAAATCTAATTCAAGACTGAAAATCATTAAAGTGTGAATTTGGGTAGTAACATATGTGACTATAGTTAATGAATATAATTCTATAGTTTTAGTTACAGTTTACAAAAGAGAGATAATTTCGTAGTTTTCTCTCAATGACCTGTCTTGTAATCTAACCATTAATTAAACTAAAATTAGTTATTAAACAGGCATTTTAGACTATGATTTAACATTAAATGTCATATAGAAAACAAAAATTAATTTTTTGTGAATTGTTGGGGTGTTACATACCAGGGTTACAACAGCCGCCTTATATCAAAATTGAAATGTATATGCTTTTTCTTTTCATTGTTTCTATACCCCAATGGTTTCACTAAATTCCAAGGAACAAAGTGATGTGGTATTTCTTGTTCTTGGTGCTTGAAATTTGATGGTGTGCGTTGATGTGGTGGCCCCCATGTGGCCATTAGATCTTGGTGTTGAGAGTCCTTTTTCCAAAACTTTTATAAAAACGTATTTTGTCAATATTTTTATAAAAATAATAAACCTTGGTCAAAAAAATATAAAAATTTGAGTATAAATCCAAACTTTACAGATAACCAATGTTTAAAAATTCAATCGAAATGAATAAAATTTTCTGCATCAACACCAGGTATAAAAATTATTTTTTCTTTTTCTTTTTCTCAAATAACCATTGAAACTATTTACTAGCCAAACCTAGGAAATTTTTAATGATTAAATTCTGAAACCACCATCTCACCAGTGAAAACCCGAAATTTTTTACAACACCAACAGTAACTCCAATATAAACAAAATAGTGCTAACAGATGACTGTAATTGGGGATGTTATCCTCCCTTTGAGGTAGAAAATAAAGTCACATACCAAGTGCCAAATCCATTGGGATGCTCCCAATCACTCTTTGAAATCAACTATAAACTAAAATATGAACTTGTAACTGAAATTGAAATCACACTGAAAAACTACTTGAAAGAAATGCTCGCCTTGTCGAGCTTATTCACATCTACCTACCCTACTTTGTGGTTTTGAACAATAATGTCCAATCAAGTAAACTATGACTTCCAATGGAGCCAAACAAGTAATTGATCAAATAATTGAACTCTTTCATCATGCTTGATCAAAATTAGAAGATAAGAGAATAATGGAAAAAAGCTATGATAAAATATTTGACCTTTGCTTCAAATACATAACCAACCGTTATCAGTGCAAATTTTCTCCATATATTCATCCACTAGATTGTAAAAAACATGGCAACCTTCAAATTTTTCCGTCATTTGCTTTCCATCACAAAGATTCTCAAATTTTAACGTTTCTAGCACCTTGTCAAACTAATCTTCAAAAGAACAATGCAAGGAATTCTCATGACAATTTGTAAATGAGACATCAACTAATTCATTCAAAATATTAGAATTTCAAACTTAATTCTTTCCAAGTGTTTCGAAGGAAATATCATTGTGTTCTTCAATAGAATCAAGCAAAATGATTTATTCTTAACAAAAAACTTTTGAATTTTAAAAATGTGAAGAAACATTGCATTTAGAAACCTCATCTTCTTCCTCATAATTCAATTCCTCAGCATAAACTGTTGTTTTTTTCACATGCTAAGATTGTGATCGATATTCTTACTTATCATCAATTTCAATAAAGTTGATGAAATTTTCCATTACCTCAAATTTCTTCTTTTGATTAGAAACTTTAACTCTTTATTTCAGCATTTCAAATGAAGAAAAATATAATGACAAACAATCACTTTCAGCATACTTAGTATCCACTATGTTTTCAAAAATTTGGTCATGGATTGCAATCAAATTTTCTTCACTAACTCTCTAAAAATTTGCAAAATTTTATGCTGGTTGTTTAGGTACATTATCCAAGTACTCATCCTCATATCCATCATATATAGGTATGCTGGAATATTTTTTAAAATCACCACTAACAAAATTTATGATAGGATGATTCCAATATTTAGAAAAAAAATTAGTATAACCATATTCTTTTACATCACTGGGTTAATCATCTTCTTGCTCATGAAAAGAATTATTGAAATGGAGAGCAAGTTCTCTTTGTTCATATATTTTTTCCAACTCCGATCCTCCTTCATTTGTGGTATCATTATCTTGATCTGAAACTTTCTCATACATCCAAATATTCTCTTCTACCTCCAATGAATAAATAAATATACGGTACAAAGTGTCTGACTTTGTCTAAAAAAAAAAGAAAAGAAAATTATGAAGGAAACGTAGATGCATACTACAATTTAGTAGCAACTTCTAATGGTTGAATTTCTTTTGGCATATTATAATAAAAGCTTGCAAACCTCTTGTTAAAACTTTGCATGGTTTCACCCTCTTATTTCTTCATAGAATAGAAATATGAAAGTGTTTGGTCCATTCCCCTCCTCTTACCCCAAAACGTCAAAAATATATCAGAAAAGTCTTTTCGTGTATTGATGGATTCAGGTTGCAAGTGCTTAAACCATTCCTTAACATCTCCTTCCAAATATTGGGAAGTGATCAAAAAGATTTGGGAAATTCTGAAAAAGGTCAAGGAAATGCTCAAAATCTTGAATATGTTTAAGCTTATGGGATTCTGCATCAAACTTAGGAAGGTATTTGTAGTTCTTTGTAAGAAAATTATGGAATAAATGAAGTAGGTGAAGTGGCCTATACTGGTTTTGGATATTGGAAGAAACTGAGCTATGTTGAAGGGATTTATTATCATCTTTAGTATCATGAGTTTCATAAGCCTGATCCTTGATGTCATGTGGTTCAAATAAAAGGTCTTGATCAAAATCATATGTATAATATGAAGACACATTTTCAATTTGTAAAGAAGGATATACAGGAGTAAATACATGGTGTTGTTTTGAATGGAGCAGGCAATGAAAAGCTCTCTTGAGAACCTTAGGAAAGGATAGGAAAACATTACAAGAAAGGATAAGATGTCTTGGAGGAAACTGAAACTTGATACCTTATCTTTTCATCATGTATTTTAATGTCTTTTTAGTGATCTCATTTCCCTAGTAGAGTCTATCGATCTCTTTGGAAACTTGATTCTGGATCATGCCGCCAATGGAGGCACTAAAATTTGGATTCTTGAAGATGGAGTCACCAGGTGAAAGATGTACAACCTTCTTGATGTTTTCTTATTGCTCACCATCAACAGTCAAATCTAAAACTCTATATTTCATATCCAAGGAATATTTGAACCCCCATTCCTCTACAGTGATGCCAATATGTTGTCACTCATATTTTCTTTGCGTTGTGTCAAGGAAACCCTGAGGTAACCACGCAACCACTTTAGATTGTATTACTAACATAATACAATCAGATAGGAATTTGTGAATATTTACACATACTCCTTAATCAAGGTATTCAATAATAACAATACAAAGGTCTTATTTTTAATAGGACATGTTTTTTTTTAAGAAATTTGATAGGACAATCATGGAGTAGGCCATTGGGAAATAGACTCAAAATCATATCCGAGTTAAGTTGCAAGAGATAGGGGTTTGAAAGGTTCATGGATAGAGGCGAGGTAGACACAATTTCCTCAGTATTGAGGCATTTGTAGTTTGATTAGAATGTAAGGAATACAATCCATCAAATAGAGAAACTAACTAGGGTGAGTTCTATAAAAAATTAGCAGAAATTGTTTTGAAAATGCTTGAACAATGAACCTATAGAATGCAAGATGAATTCTAGCCCATAAATTGATGTTCAAATAGGAAATAAAATACTAAATGGATTGGAAAACAAGATAAACAATCAAATAAGAAAATAACTTACTAAGGAAAGTGATGGCACAAGAATATATACCATAGAAAACCTTTAACATTCCATCTCTGCAATTTATTCATCTTCAGAAATTTGAAGCCATTACAATAAAGATCCTCTCTACTCTTGAAAATCCAACCTTACATATATCAAATACATCTAAATTTATAGTAAAAAAACCTCTAGCTAGTCTTAAATTCGAAATATAACTACATTCTTAAAATATAAACATTTACAACTAATTTCCATTCTTTTAGGAGGTGGATTACTCTAAAATAGGCTTCAATGATCCACCAAAATATCTCAAATGGTGATATATGTGTGAAATATGTGATATTTTTTTGTAATTGAACATGTCACTAACAAAACTCATGTCTCCATTTTTCCATATTCCCTCCCACCTCTTCAAAATATGCCTTTTATGTTGATGACTCAGACATGATTTCAAAATTCTGGAAAATTTCCCTGTGGAGTTCATTTTTATTTTGCCACATTGTGATACATGTGTAAGAAATGAAGTAGGTTTTTCAATACTGTCTCGTGCTGAAGAAAATACTCTCTCCATTTTTTAGAATTCTTCTTCATTCGTCGGAAACAGGTCTTTGAATGCAATGACTAAAACAATCATTTTCATAAAAAAAAACATGCTCTACTGCTTTAATTTTGAATTGTTAACTAGATTTATGTTTGCAATAGTCAATTGGGCACATTTTTATCCTCTGAGTGGTTGGATGATGCATGGTATTCATCTACACTATTAATCCTTTTTCGTGAAAAAACAAAACGATTCAAGAATAATGCCCAAGTATATTTTCATGGCCACTGGTGTTTTTCTGTCAACAATTTTAAAACAACGTACTCCATTCTCCTTTTCCTCTACCACCATAGATATGGTTAATCAAATATCATTTACTAATTCAACATGAGATTTCAATTGTTTCCTTGCAAGTAGTATAATTGTTGAACAAAAAAAACCATTGCCACCAACAAGAAATAACTTTGATATCATCAAAGAGTTTATCCTTGAATAATGTCTAGAATCATTTGCATTATGTAACACATAAATTAGCACTTTTCTCTATGAGGACAAGCTGAGTTTCAAGCATTCCTAGTATTGCTGAAATGGCGCATTGTAGAAACACCATATAATATAATTAAAAGATCCAACTGAGAAAAACCTACCAACTCTCTTTGCATCATCACCACACAAGAAAAGTTTTCTCATTTTTAAAAAATTAAACCAACAATATTTTCAATCTGCTAAATCAATATGGAGCATTGATCAATTTTGTCAAACCATTTAGTGTGGACATGTGTCTTTAATTTAACCATGAGCAAGTAAATTTCTCAAATGTGGAAATGTTGTTTCTCCTTGCACCTTGATGTTGCAAAATCCATGCACATCGTCAGGTGATTTGGGTACTAATATAAACCATTGGTCCATGTTTCTGTGAGTGGTAACCATCTACTTTTCCTCAGGAAATTACCATAAGTGTGCATAGGAAGCTCTGAAGTTGAAAACAGTTGTTATTCTCATTTTAAGCCTTTTATATCCCGAAGATTTACTACCAATGATGTTGCTAGAGAAACTGTGTGAGAATGAGCATCCCTCAGTTGAGAACCTTTATCCCAATCTTGTGCACCAATTCCTTTTTCAGTACGATCAATGATTTTCAAGTCACTGACAGAATTGTCGTTTTCCTCATCACTACCTGTATTGTTAGCGGCACCAGTTGCACCCTATAGTGTCACAACCTTTAGATCCATTTTATCAAGGACTGTATCATTGATTTCCTCTTTGTTGTTAGCATTGTTCTCTGGGTCCATTTCATTTTGTATCCTGAGAACATTTTGATCTTGGTTACTAATAATACCGCTACAAAAACTGGCACTTAAATTCTGGTGTCTCTTCCAAACATGATTCCACATATTCTTATCTCATTCTTCCTAAGAGGCTTGATAAGGAATTCCACAACACCCATATTCAAAAATTCAAAAATTAAAACGATAGAATCATGAGAGGAAATCATTATTGAAGGAATGTGTTTGTAGGTTTGATGACTCATGATATTGCTCAAAAGGCCAATTCCTAAGAGATGGTGTCATCACTTCTTTCAAGACCAGGTTTAAATGGTTTCTCGTATCGTCTAGCACATCCTATGCTTTCAAACTATTTGCAACAACAGTTACTTCATATCTACAATGGCATAGAAGTGATGTTACCACATTACTAGTTGATTTTTCATCCTCTACTAACATCACTTTCTGGAAACTCTATGAAAGAGTCCTTTCCCAACAAATTCTAAGAGATCAATGTTGGTCATTTAGTTTAAGTTGTTTTTGTTTATGCTGCGCGGTTATGTTTTTCTTGTATTTTCAGCATATTTGTCTACCATAAGTTTACAATGTATACCCCCAAACTTAGAGTTTCCATAGTCACATTTAAATTGTCACCTTGTCCCTAACTCCCCCACTTGGTGGCCATCGCAACAGTTTAAGTGGCAAGAACCGCATACACCTGCATTGTCGGAAAGAGTGCAGGTAAGGAAAGAGAAGAGAGACTGTCTCTTAAGATAGCCTTATGGGTATGTCCACTCATTCTTGAACATCAAATAGACTTCCATTTATTTCTCATTTTCCATTTCCTTGATAAAATCTTCAATGGTGATTGTGGGTTCCTTTTTGTCGTCGAAAATATCTCCCATGGTTACAATGATTGGCTTATATTGAAATTGAAATGCAAATGCTTTTTCTTTTTTCATGGGGATATTATCCCACATGCAATGGAAGGTCCATCTTTTGATTGTTTATATACACCAATGGTTTCATTATATGCTAAGGAACAAACTGATGTGGTATTTCTTGTGTGCTTGGTGCTTGGAGTTTGGTGGTGTGTGTTGATCTCGTGGCCCCCATGTGGCCATTAGCTCTCGGTCATGAGCGACCTTGTGCCAAAAATTTTCTAAAAACATTTTTTTCAATATTTTTATAAAAATAGTAAACCTTGGTAAAAAATTATAAGAACTTGACTATAAATCCAAACTTTACATATAACCAATGTTTAAAAATTTAGTCAAAATGAAGAAAATTTTCTCCATCAAGACTAGGTATAAAAAATATTTTTCTTTTTCTTTTTCTCAGATAACCATTGAAACTCTTTACTAGCCAAACCTGGGAAATTTTTAATGATTAAATCTTAAAAACCACCAGATCACTCGTGAAAACCCAAAAAAATTAAGGTAGTAACACTGACTCCAGCATAAATAAAATAGTGCTAACAACCTGCATCCCTTAATGGTAGGCCCTCCTCACTTTGGACAGTAGGATTTCATCAATGACCTCTGATTGAAAATTCTTATGAGTGTTCGAATACAAGTCCTCTATTAACATTCTTGCGAATGTGCTCGGATACCTTGGGAATAATTGACATCAATGGTGATATCCCTCACACTTGTTAACAGTATCTAACAACGAACAATAATCAAGTGGTTTATACGATGTTTGAGATCAAGACATCTATTCACATGGTTAGAATCATATCATTTGGGATTGGAATGAATACCCTAAGTGGTTAGGTATTCACCTGAATATGTGCCTATCCTCAGGTTGAGATGGAGTATTATTTGAAGTTATGACATGGATCCACATTGTATGTTCGATGGCTATGTCCAATATTGAGTAAGGATAACATGGATCTATGGTGTATTATCAGTAGCCATGATATAGTCATTGCACATGGATCTGCAATGTATTGGTCTGCAACCATGATTGATTCAGATACTCATTTACAAGTGTTGTGTTAAATGTTGACACACCTCTCTTTTTCCTTTGATACTGGATCAATATCTAGAAAAGTATTTTACCTATCGCATTCCTCTAGATTCATAATTTTGCGAGAATTTTTTTACACCCAAAAAATTATTAATTCTATTATCCTATGAATTCACTCGAAGAACCTTCTTTTGGATCCTTATTGCTCATTCCAAATCTAGCTGACGCATGTTTCAGTTTGACATAGGGTGTCAAATAGACCTGAATTTTTTTTCCATTGGTAGGAGGTTCCAATGGTTTCTTGACCACAAGGTGCGTCGGTGCACTTACCACTCTCACAAGGAGCATTAGCAGCCCCAAGAAGGAAAAAAGAAAACTTTTGAGAGGATTTCAAGAAAAAACTCTCATGGAGGATGATCCTAGATTTGTGGGAGAGATGGCACTCGACCTCCTAACCCATAGGGATAATTTCCTCTATTTCCTGAAATATCTCAACCCATTTGAGCTTCCTTTGGCCTCTAAATGAAAGCTACTTGGACCATGTGAAGGAAACACCAAAATAGTATCCTTATCACGTTGGATTGAAATATGGTATAGGAGGAAAAGAGAGATATTTTATCAATAAGAGGATGTATAGTGGATATTGTGTGTGAGTTTGTCAAAGATATTGTAAAAGACAAGATTCGACATCAAGGATTTGGTTGTAGATTTATTTTATCATTCTTAATACAAAAGTTTTTCCCGTTCCCATAAATTATTCGTGTTAATATTAATTGTTCATTACTAGTTTCCTTGATCATTAGTATAGATCACTGATTTATCTTGTTTCTCTCACATTTTGTCTTGTTTTATGTGTTCTTTGTGGGTACAGCTGATCACAAAAGGATCTGTGGAACAAGGAAAACCTTATTCATTCAAGGCAAAGAAATCTTGTCATTCAAGTATATCATTCATCCGGGGATAGGATATACTAATGTGTCCTTTTGTTCTATACTTGCACCATGAAGGCTAGGGGAGAAAAATATTTACACACTTATTTAAATATTCATGATAATAAAGAAATCCATAGCATAAGAGGATGCCAATGACAATAACAATAAGGATGACTATAATGATGGAAATGATGAGGAGGAGGAGGATAATGGGGATGATTATGATGACTCCAATGCCAATGAAAGGGAGGAGGATTATTTAAATGATGATGGTATTGATGATGATTACATTAATAGTAATTATGACATGAAAAATAATGATGACATGAAAAGTGAACATTCTATGCATGTGGCACTCTACACACCAAATTATAAAACATGCACACACACATTAGCTCCACACACGCACACTAAGATTGTATGTGCATTCTCCAATACCAAATGTGCTTTCATCATTTCATGCATCCACCCTTTATCTCACATATGCACTCTAGACTGTTGAGGAATCACAATTAATGAGCTTGCAATGAAGATTACGTACAATGACCCATCGAAAATTATGGAAGGAGAAAGACATATAGGTTTTCTAGGGCTAGATTAGGTTTTTAGGATTATAATTTTCTAGATTAGGTTTCTATGGTTAGATTCTAGGGATAGATTACCTTTATATATTTTTTAGGGCTAGACTAGATTTCTAGGGTTTCTAAGTATGGATTAGGTTTATAGGTCTAGATTAGTTTTCTAGGATTCTACATTTCTAGATTAATTTCATAGGTTTATACATTATGTTTATAGGGTTATATTAGTGTTTCTAGAGATATATTAGGTTTCTAGTGTTTATATAGATAAATCAAATTTCTAGGATTTCTAGGGCTGGATCAGGTTTTTGTGTTTGTAGATCAGATTAGGGTAGTAACTGAGGTTGGGGTAGTTTAGGATATATTAGGGTTGTATTGTGGGGTAGGAAATTCTAGGTTTAGTTTATTTATATTAGGTTAGCATATATATATAACTGTAAATAATTGAAGTTAAATTAGGCACATTTTCAAGGATAAAAATTAAAAATTAAAAACAAACTCAAGTTTTCAAAAAGTTGATAGTTTTTTACTTACTTTCTGTTAGAGAAGATAACTCTTGCATACATTTTATTCATGAACTATATCCTTATTTGAACAAAATGTTTGTCTCTTTAGATTTTGCTTCCAATAGATACATTGGAGTACAAGGAACCTCTCTGTATTACCAAACAAAAAATATTTATAATATTTACAAGTTGATTATGGAACCATAATCGAGTAGGATTAGGTTTTTAACCTGCCTTCCTTTAATCTCAAGGGATGTTTTTAAGGCCGAGGATGTTTGTAAACCTTTCAAACATTTCTCATCCAAGTACTTTGGTGAAGATATATGTAATTTTTTTGTTCATGGAAAATGTTGTAGATGGATTGTCTTAGCCTTTACATTAATGAGATCATCACTCTCCCTAGTGGTAGAAAATCTATATATGGAATACTTTGAGAAAAAATCCTTAGATTCCTTTTCTCTCAAGCGAAGGGGATGGAATAGGTTTTTCGATGACACCAATATATTTTGGGCACATGGAATGGATAATATCAAAAAATTCCTAGAATATATTAACAATCAATACGATAACATTAAATCCACCATGGAAATCTAAGAGAACAACAAGCTTCCATTTCTTTATTTTTCTAATAACCAGGAAAGAATATGGCTCTATGGCTTGCTAGGATTTCCAAAATAAGACTCACATGTATGAATACCTAAATGAAGACTCGAATCATCACCCAACACATAAATTAGGTATCTTAAACGCTATTGCATTAAGGGTAGTTAAGATCCCTCATGATGAACAACTTAAATTTGAGTTGCGCCATCTAGAGAGATTTTTTTTATATAGAATGGATTTGTTAAAAAGGATATAAAAACATATTTCTAGAAAGCACAAACATGTACAAGAAAAATCTATAAAAGTGAAATTAATAGAAGAATCTGGTTACCTTATATATAAGGAGTAATAGATAAAACCACAAAAATACTACATAAGAAAAATATTTGGACAACCTTTCAAGAAATAAATGTCTTATTATTTGGTCCTCTTCAAAACCTTAGAAATATAAGAAAACCATTTTCAAAACATTTAGAAACACAAGAAAAACATGAAACAACTAACAAAAATCCATAAAAGGAAAAAACAACAAAACATCCTTTATCTTGGAATGAATGCCTAGAGGTAGGGATGAACTTCTCCTATTTACTCAAATAAAAACCATAGGAGAGAGAAAGAAAAAAATATTGATATTCTTAACACATCATCTACCCAACACATGCCACCAAGAAGGAAACAAGGTCTTTTTGTATCAACAAACGATTTTGATAATGTAAGAAATGAGAATTAAAAAATGTCAGACCACAAAGAAGAAGAGTGACCTCCCATTTTATATTTTTCCATTAGATGAGGTCATAATGACAAATCTAATATGAAAAACATTAACCCTACTACATTGCCAAATTTTCATGGGTTAGTGTACGAAGACCCAAACACCTTCCTATTTGAATTAACAGTAGTCTATAGAACATATTATTACACCATTGATGCACAAAAACTTAAGTTATTCCACTCAGCTCAAAAATACTCTGCACTGATATGGTTCATGATTTTATATTGCAATAGTATTTAGACCTAGGATCAAATGAAATATACCTTTTATGGAGAAATATAGAGATTATTGAAAATCCAAGAAAACTAGGGATGATATTTTTAGGATGATGCAAGGAAAAAATGACTCATTAAAATATTACGAGGAATGGTTTCAACTTATATATAACTGATATCATGTATGTACTTTGAATGAGGAATCTCTTAAACTTGTACTTCTCATGAGCGGTAAGAGATGAATTATAGAAAATTTAAACCTTTTAGCCAATGGGTATATATACAAAAAACACTATGATGACATAAGAAAAATATTCATAAATCACTTTGTATCTACAAAAAAGAAACCTACAAAAGAGGATCCCTTTGATCATTTAGCCATACCATCTAGTTCAATGATTAGAAAAACAGATTTGGGAAATTTGCTAGATAATATGAAGTCAGATATTTTACACTCTATGGCATTACAAATAGAATCCATGTAGGCCAAATTAAAGAAATAATAAGCATACAATTATTTGGCTATTTTTTACCCATATTGTAGAAACAAACATAAAAAGAATGAGTTCCCACTAAATCTAAAGCAAGTTAGTGCTAAAACATTGAATGTTGCTGGATATGGTCTAATAGTCACCACAAAAATAAATGTACTTACTTACACTCTCTAAAGGCCGACCTATGTGTGTATGAATTATTGAACCATTGATCCACATGAAATGGGTGAAGTTGAAAGGTATAATTGTGCAGTGGAATTGAATCAACAATGTACACATAACCAGACAAATTTCAGAGAAAACTGATAATAAGTAATCAATAAATTACAACATTAATCTTCATTAATTCCACCAATATACAACAATGTTATCTAAAGGAGAATTCAAATCATGTGAATAATATTCGAATCTACTAACTCTATCTCGATTGAATGGCTAACTAGAAGTGTCTAAATAACTATCTTAACTCACTAGTCTAACTCCAAATTTCTAATTCAATATATCAATTAGTTAAACCAATTAAACTGATGAGGTAGGTGAGAAATGGTGCGTGCCCCCATGCAATTGTGAAAGACTAGCGTTAACTCAGCTAAAGCAGTAAATGAATGTGACTAGAGATTAACTTTTCATAACAACCTACCCACCACAACCAGCTGATGGAGGTTGCCGATGGCACTCGGTGTGGTTCCTAAAGTGTAGGGATTGTCATCGGTGGAACCAAATGGCATCGATGGAACCAATGGCATCGGTGGCACCGATAGAACCAATATCAAGGTGGAACCAAACTCTAGAAAATGTATCCTAAGTTAGGAAGGATGATCAACTATATAATCCTAAGTTAGGAAAGATGATCAATTATATAATCCTAACACCCCCCTGTAATCCTAACTTGGAGAACTTTGGGCCGAGGAAACTAGGACAAAATTCACCCATTACAATCTAAAAGAATTAATACATGCTTAATAAGCCAAGGAAAATGGGGAAAAACTCATGGGAACACCCCCCCCCCCTCAAAATGAGCAGTTAACGAGGAAAATAAGCTATACTTAAGAAACAAATTTCCTCTTTGGGTAACAACTTGTAAAATGTTTTTTGTAATTTGGAGCACTATGCAGCAACAAATGCAGTATCTTGGTTCTTTTGTGTAGAAACATCCCAAGACTATGGATGATAACCTCTCCAAACTAATGATTATGTATGGAGGAATTTTCCTCTTTGGAAGAAGAAGAATATGATTGATTGAATCAGAAACATAGATAGCTCCAAGATGAAAACTAGACCCATGTAGAGCAACTAAGATCAACATATGAGATGCCAAAAGTGCTTGAGAATTCAAAGCATGTGAGGAGAACCCAAGCAATTGATATATTTCAGCCTTGAACATCAAACCATGTGAGGTGAAATAAGATCCAAGTGTTAGGAGCAAGTGTCTAGGCGAATACAGAATGTATCCATCTTTACTAGTTCTGTTAGGAGATGAGCGTGTGATCAAGTAGAAGGGTAGAGAATCCCTGATACTGTGGAGAGAAAATGAATGAGCTCCATAATATTATATTGATTAAAAAATATCCAATTATTCAAAAAATATAATATCAGAAAACTCATGAGAGAATACTGACATCAAATCCCGAGCAACAATTTTGAAGGAATGCTTGTGGTAATTGATTTTGCACACCAAAATTGATGAGAACAGCTAAAAGCATCACTAGAAGCTATTGAAACTTAAAAATCAAACCAAATAAGGTCATATGAGATCCAATTAATTTCATATCAGATCCAAGGGTGTGGAACAAAGCTTCCAAGTGCCCCACCAAAATGGTAGATGCACAGTTTTCTCCTTCTTCAACAAAATTCCGAGTATTGGTGCATATGATCATGCAAGGATTTGATGGAATCTCTCGATCAAATAGTGTGAATGGATCACTCCTAAAATCTGATATTTCTTCAAAAACATCCAAATTATTAATTTTCTTCACACCAGCAGCAACATTCAATATAGAAAAATCAAATTCCTTCTCATTTTCTAAAACAATCACTCGAAAAATTTGCATGGCATTTAAAATAAAAGAATCACTCAAGGGGAAAAACACCCTGGGCTGATTGGATTGATAAATAAATTCTAAGAGACCGAGTCTTTTATAGACACTATCATGATAGAACATTTATTACAACTCCCCCAAGGGGGTATGAACATGTGATATAGTACAACAAAGTTTCCCAGAAGCAAGACTAAAGGTCTTCTGAAGTCCGAACAAGTTATCCTTGTCCGGTTCACCAGGATCACTTGATAAAAAAACACTAAGTACAACTTAGGTGGGAACATTCTAGCTCCAACTGTGTGATGTGTGCTCAATCTGGTCTTTAAGGAAAGGAGAGGATACGAGAACACCAGAATCTCTGGTTTATATACCCTATAGAAACATATCAACTTGACAATAAAACCTCAGTAGCATAAGCTTTATATATAAAAACCAAATGAACCATTAAGATGATTTATTTAAACAAAATAAATGTAATTAACTAATGAAAAAAAAATTATTATACCTAAGTACAAAATATAAATGCAGAAAGTAAATGCTCTCTTTTAGGACCTCATTTTCCTACTCTAAGCATGATATAAAAAGGTTAGGTGTAATAAAAAATCCAATGTAACCACCTAAGCATTTTATTAACATAAATTTGTTTTTCCTTGTCTTTGGTTACCAGCCAAAGTAAGGATACCTTATTCAGAAAATGCAAACCTGCATGATCATTTAGAATGGGTGGGATGGATGGGAGATAATAGGCATGAATAATGTCATCAAAATTCTTCCCCAGCTTGTATGTGCTCATGTAGGCTTCTTCTATCCATGACTAGATAGGACTGATATACCAATCAAAACGATGAGGCAGACTGACTACATCATCATATTGATCAATGAGGCTTATCAAATGATAACTCATTGCACAAACCCCAAGTAGATCCAAATCATAAGGAAGCTCTATATGTGAAAAATATGGTTGAGACTGATATTCCACTGACTGCATCACATATGACTTTTCACAACACTTCTTCTCAATGTCTATATTATTGATACCCTTGTACGGCTCTACATGATATGACTCTAAATGATCATGTGAAAATTCTGAATGCTCCTCTTCCATACTAAGGTTTTCCTAGGAATCCAGATCTATGCTCCCCTCTATGGACGTATCGTAGATTGGACTTCCACAAATTTTTGAATAGACACTCCCTTTGTTGGACATATCATGGATGGGATTCTCCATAAGATTTTCACAAGTTGGATTATCTATGAAATTCCAATAGTCATCACTCCCATCCATGTCATATGTTGGGAACTCTTCATCCATGGCATCATGCTACTGCCTATCCTTGTCTTCCTTGTATTCATAACAATCTTCTTCAGGAAAAATGTTACAAGGCAATAATCTTTCCAAACCTTCATCAACATGAGGAGAACAAGGTCTAGTGTCACCACACGCCATACTGATCTTATCATAAGTTTCTTTATAGGCTTTTGTTATGATATCATGAAGAGGATCTTCAATATTATCTTCAATCAAGGAAACTTTTTGGACATATTCAATGGGATCACTTGGGATGTGTTGCTCAGTGGATTTCTCTAGAGGGATTTTTGGAAAAATATCAGCATTGCAACACACTTAAGAATACCTCAAATCTTCAATGTTTTCAGCTATGGTGACATGAGGAGAGTCTTCAACAATGTGTTCCATCATGGTCTCCTAATGAAGCTCTTCAATAGGATTATCCTGGATTTTCCCTTCCTCAGAATCTTGCTGCGTACTGGGAGATACATCATATTCTTTAATAAGCCTCTTAATTACTTCCTTTCTTGAATAATTATGAGGAAACTCTTTGATGGAGGTATCATGGATCTCCTCTTCACTTAAATTTTCAAGAAGTAATTCCAAGTCTTCAATACTTTGTATCATGGAAAAAGGTCCATCATATGTTTCCATGTGATACTCTATCCCAGATAAGTATAAGTTACAAATCTTTTCAAGGAAATTTTTCAAACCATTCATACTACCCCTACCATCATGCCACTGCTCTAAAAAAATCCAAAGGAAGCTTGGAAAATAAGTTATACATTTATCAGGAAGGCCCTAATAGAACCAACAACAGGCCTCACCCCAAAAAGTACCAGCAAACATTTCCATCATATTGTCTTCATGAAGAACATTGGAGTCATCCATCAACTGAAGGAAATATTTGACATGCCAGATGGCCAAATCACCATAATTTATATGAAATACTGGAATCCATTTATATGCATCCCCCACACCATTACAAAAGTTAGGAAAACCCATGATGTTTGAGAAATCGATAGGCTGAAAAATTTCGGTTATCTGGGCACCATATTTCTCCTTTAATTCATCTGTATCAAAAATTAATAGTATGTATTTGATATAACCATTAAACCTTGTATTGAAAAGGTGGAGCTATCAAGTGATGAGCTTTAAAGGTTTTAACATGTCGCATGGGCTCATCTACACACAACAAAACTTCACAAGTTTATGAGATAACAGGGTTTTATCCATTCAATGGAGTCGCCATGTGAGATTAAAAATATACATTTAAGAATTCTCACAAGAATATTTTTTTCTTTTCTTTGTAAAAAATAAAAAAGCTGAAAAAAATTAGTGGAGTCGCCATATGAAAATCAAATATCTACTCTAAGCATTCATCAAACAAACAAAAAAACAAAAAAGGAAGAAAACAAAAGTTGTACTCGAGAATAAAAAGATTTATCCTCAGCAACGGCGCCAAAAAATGTTTCTTCCTTTCACACACCTGGGTTACATGACAGAAATCTTCAAGCCACTTGGTGTGTCCTTGGAGGCAAGTCTCGAGTCAAGGCTGTCACCTTGTTCTTGACTCCTCTGTCCAGGCTAACTCCTAACGAAGCCAATAATGGTAGACCCTATTAAATTACTAAGGCTAATTACTTAGTGTGATGGTGTTATATTGATTAAGTTGTTTAGGAGTTTTGAAATTAACCAGTGGAAACAAAATATAACAAGATGCAAGACTTAAATCATATAAGCACAGTAATGACACTCGATATATATATATATATATAATCGAAAGAATTTATCAAAGTAAATCACCAGTGCCTTAAATGGAGTCAACAAAGAAAATAATGTGCTTTCATGCACTTGAATGAATGTGTTTCAAACGTCTCTTGGTAGATTTTAAATTAATGTGGAATGTCAATGAATTAAATTAGGAGAAAAGAGGACTCCAGATATACCCGAGGGGTACTTGGCGTATGTCCAAAAGTAAACCTTCACGGTTACCTACAAGGTGTTTGTGGGATGGAACGTAGTTTCAGAGACTATTTTTCATAATGCACCCATCATGGTGTGACAGAGATCAATGCCTCGAGGTCACTTTCCAGTTGTTCCCACTCCTTTGGGTATTTTGCCATCGCTTACAGTTTGCTTGAGGTGTTGGATTTTTGCCAAATGGTTTGTCAATTTGGGAGGTGAGGACTAATTTATCTAGTCACTCAAGTGCTTTCGATGCAGCTTGACTGATCGAATGAACCGCAGCCAAGTACAGAGCATACACATTGGAGTTTTCATTATTTTTAGTAAATTTTAAAAGAGGTGTTCTTATTAAAAAGAAAACCCTCCAGGAACCTCTTTCGGTCCAAGTGGACCTTAATCGGGGAATCAAGGAGGGGTTGATTTTATTATGATTATCAAAACAATAAATGAAAAATGGAATCATAGATACACCACACCGGTTTTCTAATTAGTACTACCATGCATCTCTTTCTCCTTGCGGGTCAATCGGGAAGTCGTGGGGTAAGTAGTATGATTAAATTTGAATTGAAAATATGGAATAATGAAAAATATTATCAAATTAAACCATCCTGCATGTCAATACTAAACTAGAACAGAAAAAAGGGAAAAATGCAAAAAAATGAAACGGATGCGGATACCCCCTGCGGGGGTGGGGAGCGGGCTCGAAAGAGCCTACTCAACAGAGATTTCCTTTTATTATTATTGGTTAAAATCTCAACAAACTTAAATAACATAATCCTCTTGGTCCTTATACAGGATGAAACCAAGATCTTACAACTTTCCAAAATTTTAAGATTTCATTCAAAGGGGAGATCCCTCGGGGGATTTGAACGATCTTGAGGCCACTTCCGAACAGAAGCTTCTCCTGTTTCTGTTATTCCTGATAAAATATGGCAAGTATGTTAGAATTAAATATTCCCAAAATCACTTTAATAGTACCCTTGGGTCATCCTACTTTAACTCAAACAAAACTAAGTTAAAACTAGCTAAACCAGTGAAAAAGGAACCAAGGAAAGAAAGCTTTTATTTGGATCTTGGATTGCTGTTTGTGCAGCAAAAAAAATATTCACTGATTTCTGAATTTAATCTTTTTAAAATAGATAAGGAAATCTAGAGCATGCAACCTACGGATTCTCTTTAAATTGCCATGCAAAACGGATGATTTCCGTAAGCTAGATCTAGAATAATTAATGATACTTTTCAGAAATGAGATCTAGACTATGAGATTTCAAATAGTATATCTATGTAATTTTTAATTTAATATGACTGATATAAATTATAACAAAGCTTGCAACCAAAGTAACAAGTTAAGATTTGGATTTTTATGAGGAAGAGAGAGGAACAGTGTCGGTAGCCTTGAAGATCCACTATGGAGCTTTCAAGTGGAATGTTGAGGGACTATTCATTTGAATGGTTTTGGAGAGAGTGAAGAAGCAAACTAGATCAGCATCCTCTCCAGGCTAGGAACCTGCAAGTGAATCCAAAGACTTTCCAAAATACTTGTGAGATCCGGTTAATACATACACAAAGATTCAGAATAACATGCATATAAACTTATAAAACATGCTGAATCTAGATATCTAAAAATGCATCAAAGGAAAGAGATTTCCAATAAAATTATTGAAAAGCTCATTTCCTATCAATATTATAATAAGCTTATTATCAATATTAACAATGAATCCACAAACAATCAGCAAATTATGAGCATAGATACAGGTTACCTTAGTAAAACATGGCAATGCTCATCAACACATACAATGACATGACACCGTATTGCCTTCAAATCATCTCTTTATTTCAAATGAACAATAACAATAGTACAATAGCAACAACACCGCAATCCTAGTTCTAACTAGCTTGTAAGAGGTGGTCTCAGCTTTATTTATATAAAAAACAGGAGATCCAGCCCAGGGGGGCACAAATCAGAAGGATAAAGACCACTGTAGCTAAAGGAGAGTCCATTAATGCCTGATCTGAAGCTAAATTCAACGTCCACTGAGTCTACCTATCAATCGAGGGGATGATTGAGCTGACATAGCAACATACTGACTAACACATCAACCACATATCTTCTAGAAGAGCCCACACATGTGGAGGAGAGAGAGAGGGCGCAACTCCCCATAAAGGAGGCTGAAGTTCAACTCTGGATCTATCCAGATCACCTCCTTCAATCAAGGATTTTTCAGATCCAGTCAATCTGGTGTCGATGATACTGATTTCAATCAAATCGGTTGAGAATCCATTGATATAGGATTTTGGATTTGCTCCATTATTCATCAATTTATTAATTAAAATAATCAATAATTGATTTTTTGGGGCTTTCTGACCTGAGTGATGGAAAATCACTCAAAACAAGGAAAAGGTGGGTCTATAGGTTTACTGGGTGCTCTTAGCTTGAAAATGAGCACCTACATGATTGAATCTAACTTTTGAGCCCACTTTTATTACAAAACCAATTTGTCTAATTAAACTATTAAAAAATAGCCTAAGTTTTGGAAAAATTAAATTTTAATAAAAAACACTGAAAAAATTAAAAAACCTAGGGGGACTTAGACATGTTCATATGACTCAACCATAACTCCTAGCATGTTTATACATTGACACATAGACTCTAATAACCTCAATAGGCCTAAATGCTAATCCGACCACCCCAACTTTGGAGGCATTGAGTGGAAAACTCAGACATTATCAGTCGTTTATTCAACAACCAATAATAACCAAGGGAAAAAAAACCCTAGGCTGATCGGATTGACAAATAAAGTCTAAGATACTGAGTATTTTACAGAAACTATCATGCTAGAACATTTATTACAACTCCCCCAATGGCGTATTAACATGTGATATAGTGCAACAAAGTTTCCCAGAAGCAAGACTGAAGGTTTTTGGCCCAAGGGGCGAAAAACCAAATTCAAATCTCCTAAGCCTAGAGTTGCAAACCAGCAGCATGAAGAGTCTTCTAGCTTAAATAAGAACAAAGGAAAAGGGCATCATGGAAAGGAAAAAGCCAAGTGTTCATACTACGGGAAGGGCTTCCACCCTAAACATGGCTGCATGAAAAAGAAACTTAATGAAGCAACATCTCTCCTTGAGATAAATCACATCAATCTTCTGGAAAGCTTTTGGAGTAGAGATCAGCAAGATCAGGAGCCATAGCATGACAGAGGTCATTCCCTCATGGAAATCACTTCGAAGTCCAAATCACTCTTGATATATTTTGTAGCATCGAACTACATGATGGCTGAAAGAGACTTCTTCTCATCTTTGGAGACCAGAAAATCCATTCCCATCCACATGGGAGATGACTCCACAATCACATCCAAAGGACAAGGTACTATAGATCTTGAGCATGGTTATTTTTCCAATGTTCTGTATGTACCATCTCTTGCATCAAACCTCCTAAATGTTTATCAAATTATACATATGGGAGTGTCCAAGAGAGTCTCCTTTAGCCTGGATGATGTAGAGATCATAGAAATTTCATTCAGAAAACTTGTAGCAAAAGGCCTTGCAAACCATCATGCAAAAGCCTATGAGTTATCCCATTTTGTGGCGGATGCAAAGCCCACCGCATTGATGACTCATGCAAATGAATTTAGTAGAATATGGCATGAGAGGTTCAGCCATCTGAGCTTCAAATACTTGCAGTAATTACAAAATAATTATATGGTTGAAGGCCTCCCAGTCATCAAATCTACCACTGGAATTTGCAAGGGCTGTGTTGTTGGAAAGCACCCTGAACAAAAGTTCGATCGGGGGAAGGCAAGCCAAGCATCATGCTTCTTGGGACTGATACATTCTAATATAAGCAGTACCATGCCTATCACATCCATGAATGGATCAAGGCACATTCTTACTTTCATTGATTACTTTTAGAGATACACATGGGTCTTTTCTATCAAAAAGAAGTCGGAAGTCTTGGAAAAATTCACTGAATTGAAGGCCTTGATTGAGAATGAATCTAGAAAAAAGATTAAGATATTGAGATCTAATAATGGCAGGGATTATGTCAATAATGATTTACTGCATATGTGTTCCCAAAGTGATATTCATATCCAGCATTAAGTCCCATACACTCCCCAGCAGAACGGTGTAGCGGGGAGGAAGAATCAATCTTTCAAGGAGATGACCACCTGTATGTTGGAATCAAAGAAGTTGGATGCAAATTTGTAGGGTGAATCCATGAATGCTGTATAATATATTCAGAACAAATTGCCACACTCATCCATGAAAGGGAATACCCCTTTCGATGCATACTTTGGACACAAACCGGATGTGTCGAATCTGCGGGTGTTTGGATCCACTACATGGGCCCGAATTCCACTTGATAAAAGGAGGGCTTTACAAGTGAAAAGAATAGAATGTATGTTTATTGGATACATTGATGAATCAAAAGGTTCAAGATGCTGGATATAAAAAAAAACATACATTCTATGAAAGGAGTGTCAAGTTCGATGAGCCTCTTCAGGAGGTAGAACTAGTGAAGGAGAAAACTATTGAATTTCCTTCATATTCTACTGAATATTTGGATGATGTAATTAGGGGTGATGACCCTGATTTGGATCCTCTAATTTCTGATATCAGTGTATAGCAAACATAATATGCTGAATAAGAACCAGAAGTACAAAATCATCTCCCATCTTGGGCCCGGCAGACACTCTCCTTCGTAGGAGATAACATAGGAAATCTGGATGATCCAAGGAGATCCCAATCAGATTTCCAAAGAGCAGGAATTTTGCTCTCTTGTATTGATTATTTGTTATCTAAATCTTGTTATTTGAAGATAATTTCAGACCCTAAGTCTTACTACCATGCTTGTAAGGATCCGAGATGGCAAGTTGCCATGGAAGAAGAGATGAATTCTCTTTATAAAAACACCACCTGGGAGCTAGTTTCTCTTCCTCCGGGGAGGAAATTGGTTCAATGCAAGTGGTTGTTTCAGACTCAAGTTGCTGCTGATGGAAGCACCTAAAAATATAATGCAATTCTGGTATAAAAATGTTTCTCCCAGGTCCAAGGTGTGGACTACCATGAGACTTTTGCACTGGTTGCAAAAATGGACTCCATCCACCTAGTTTTGGCAATTTCTGCATGTAAGCACTGGGAAGTGCATCATATGGATGTTAAGTCATCCTTTCTACATGGAGATATTCATAAGTAGATATACATGAAGCATCTTGAGGGATTCATTTCTGATCCATCTTTGGTTTTCAAGCTAAAGAAGTCACTATACAGGTTAAAACAGGCCCCAAGAGAGTGGTATTCCAAGATGGATGCCTTCCTTCTCTCGTAAAACTTCTAAAGGTGTAAATAAGATCAAAATGTGTATATAAAGAAGTATTATGGTCATTTTATATTTATTTTTCTATATGTTGATGACTTACTGATTACAGGTAGCACAATTTCTTATATTTCAATAATCAAAACTGCTCTCCACAATGCATTTGAAATGAGCGATTTGGGGCTCTTAAAGCAATTTCTTGGGCTCGAAATTGAGCAAAATTTTGATGGAATAATGATAACTCAGTCCAAATACATATCATACCTTTTATTAAATTTCAACATGGCTGAATGTAGGCCTGCACCATTCCCCTTCCTTTCAGGGATCAACCTTGAAGAAGGAAAAAGCACACCTCCCATGGACTGCACTATTTATCGACAGCTGATAGGTAGCTTGCTCTAGTTGACTCATTATCGGCCTAAAATCTATAATGACATGAATGATATGTCAAGAAACATGCAAAATCCTCATTATCTTCATTGGAAGGAAGCCAAGAGGATCTTCCAATATATTCAGGGAACCAGGACCTACGACATTCACTATGTTGCAGACTCCTAGCTAGAGCTGGCTGGGTACACAGATTTCAATTGGGAAGGTGATTATATTTATTAGAAATATACTTTTGGATATGTATTCATGTTTGGTAGTGGCCCCATTTTCGGGTCTAGCAAAAAGCATGCCACCATAGCATTGTCTTTAGCAGAGGCCGAGTATCGAGGAGTGGTGAATACTGGCATCCAAGCTGTTTGGTTGCAAGGAATTCTTTTAGAGTTTGATATTTGTAGTACTTTTACCACTATCCTTTTTTGTGACAATCAAATTTCTATTAATATATCCACATATCCAGTTACCAGGCAGAGGACCAAGCATGTAGAGATACACATGCACTATATGAGGGAGCTAGTGCATGGCAAGACCATCATTCTGCAATACAGCCCGACTGATGAGCAGATTGCAGACATATTCAGCAAGATATTTTTAGAAAAGAGTTTCACTTACCTCTATTCACTATTGGGGGTTAGTTCATCAGGGTGATCCAACTACTTTCAGTGTTCAGCTTGAGGGGGGGGGGTTTCCCACTGGGTTTTCCCTCTTTTCCTCAGTTTGTTTTTTAGCATTGTTTGAGTTTCAGTATTGTACAGGGTGACCTATGGCCTTTTTTGCTGGGGCCCTAGAATTTTTATGCACTATATGTTTCTACTCCTCTGAGTATAGCTTAAGGGGGGGTGCTGGAGACATTTACCTACCATGCACACTTAATTTGGTCAATTTGTCCTAGTTAAACCACTATCCTAATTTTTATTGAATTAATTGACATCAGAGGAGCACTGTATGACATCATCATGAGCACACCCACGCCTACCTTCAGTCAAGGAGGCCAACTAAGCCTTCTCCTTCATTTGGGGAGGCTAGCTGGAGCACTCTGGGGGTGATCTGAGTGTCATAAATGCACTTAATTTATAACTGATGGTTACAATCGAATGTTGTCACACAAGAACCAACATTTGTTATGGTTGTTACACAAGAACCAACCACAAAAATATAAAAAAGAAAAAAAAGAGAAAAATTGTTGCCACTCATGCATTTTAAATCATGGAATGATTTACTTTTATATACCATCATCATGTAAATCCTCAGCTACAAAGCCAAAATTTTAAAGGAATCAATGCATACTTGCATGAGGACATGCAAATAGTCAAGTTGGGGGGTATGTTAAGCCGCAAAAGGACCACATTTTCTTCATCATTTAACATACTATTTATCACCTTATTCCATTATATCCTTTCATAAAACCATTAACATTCACCACTTTCATAATAAATATGGGTTTATATTACCATTTTCCAAGTCATTTATTTTTTAGTATTTTGAGTGAATTTATGGTTAAGTATTGAGAAAAATAACATATTTTCATTCTACTTTAAAGTTGGGTGAGTTTGGTGATGTTTACAGGTGTATTTGAAGACTTTACCAAGTTCAAAAATCACTACCTAGCTTCAAATTCGAATTTCATCATCAAGATGTCACCTAACTTCAAGGAGAAGATCATGGAGGTGTGGAGAGAATATCTTATTCAATATTTGGTTGAGGATTTAAAGTGATTAGTTGTATATTTGTTGAGGATTTGGGGGGATTATTTGTCTCCTTGTTGAGAATTTTGAGGGATAGGTTGAGAGAATAGTGGATCTGTAATTATGATCAGTTATCTTCGATTTATGTTTAAATAGGAGGGTTCTCTCATTTTGGTTAGAGGCCTCTCTAGTGGTTTGGAAGTAGAAGATAGTTTAGATCTCTTTCAGAGCTAGTCATAGAATAGGATTTCTGATTCTTATGTAATGGAGACGATGCTTAATGCACATCCTTTGATTCCTCCATGTTAATATAGAATTTCAGTTAATTTATTTCTTATGAGTTCTTAGTATATAATTTTAGTTATTTCTTTTTATACATTTTCAGTATTGATTTTCTGTGAGCTCACAAGTTAATGTTGTTCGCTTAATACCAATTTATTTCATGCATTCTTACGTTTTCTTAGATCATATTCATTTCCTGCAATTTATTGTTTTTTAGATTAGATTTATTTTTATGTTATTTCATGTTTTATCAAGTTTAATTTAATTACAGTCATGTATTTTTAATTTCAGTTTTAGATTAGTTTCAGTGACACTCTGCCCCTACATATATTTTTCCTGTACCTCACAAGTTTACGCTCTCCCTGGGTTGACAATTAAATCGTTTGAATTCTATTATAAATTGTTTAATGTTTTTTTTTACCCAACAAGGATCGACTCCATAAAAGAGTTTTCTATAGCTATTGAAATTGGATAAATAATCATGCATATTTTATTCAAAATTATTTGTATCCATCACTACAATCACATTCCCTTAATCATCTCTCATGATTATTATCTCTCAATTGGATTTGATGTTTCTCAATGGTTCCAGCTCTTCTTTTATATTTTTAGTTTGGTGGTTTGGATTTTCGTAAATGTTTTGCACAATATTTCCTAACCTCCTTTGCCTTGTTTTCAAGTAAGATCGAAATGGAGTCTTCAATCAAGCAAATCAATTTCTCATTCAGGATGATTTTTGGTTTAAAAATAAAATTAAAAGCTTTTTCAAGGATTCCTAAATCATTATAGTTGAGTGTGTAATTGGAGAGATTTACTACATTTTAATTCTCACAAGTCCGAAATGGGGTATCTCTTCTATATATCCTCCTCATGTTATATATTTTATAATTTTTTTCCCCTGAATATTTGTTTCGATCGACTCAGTATTTTATGGATGGACTTCTCGTTACTCTCATCCATAGGTCTTGGAAATTTGTATTGGATAATATTAAATGTAGAGCTTGTATTCGCATATTAGAACTTGTGCATGAGAATACTTATCTCTTCCTGATTATGATATGGTGTTTGATCTAGGTGAATTTTGGAGTAGTTCCTTCAGTTTTGTATATTTTAATAAGTTCAACTGCATTATTCATGTACAATGGTACAACATATTCTCATAAGGCACCTTGTGTCAGCTAACATATACCTTCCATGGAGGGAAGTTATACATTCATTTAGAATTCCATACATAGGCATGATTATAATTATCAAATTGATGGAAACTTATGTATTAAGCAATTTTTCTTTATGCATTTTATACTTCTATGTAGAGTCCATCGTCAAGAGAATTTATGACATGGAACTTAAGAATAGGAGAAGGTTAATTATTAATAATTATTATGGTAAGCATACTAATTCATGCAAAGAGGTCGACCAGATTCATTAGCAGGATAATTAATTAATTATTATAAATGTGCCCTTTTTATTTTAAAATGTATAATAAAGTTTTCTAAGAATCACTAACAATAAGACCATCATCTCTATTGAATATTAAAGGATTTTCACTATCTCCACGACTTCCCTTATACGTCTCATTAAATATTTTTCTTCAATCATGATCATGCAATATTCTTCCATATAAATATAATTATTTGAAACATGAGCATGTTTTTCTAGTACTGATTTTTTTTCTCTATTATGTGTAATTTATACCAAATAATCTTTAGTTATTGTTTTAACTGAAATTCTGATTTTCCTGATGCATACTCTACCGCATGAACACGATATTGAGTAAGCTCATTTTTAATGTTTTGCATCAATTGGATATTTATCTTTTTCAAGGATTTTTTTAAGTGATTTTTGTTGATAGAGTGATGGGACAAAGAATTACAGCTGTAGAAACTGAATCCGTTGGCTCATTACTTAATTTATCAACCTGATAATTCATACAAACTTAAGTCATACCATGCACTGTATCTGAAATTTGGTTGCATGAGTGTAAGATCCAAAATTTCAGTAGGTACTTAGTTCATCATCAAATACTTAAGGGGAAATCATAGAGTGACTTTTCACGTTCAATTGTGATACTTTTTAGTGAAATTCCCCCTTACTAGGTCTCCAGGTTACTCTATGCAGACTTTCAGAAGCTATGAGCTCCATGAAAGTGGTAAAAAAAAGAATAGGGATAACATTAACCAAGGTTTAATTATGAATTCATACATTAAATAAATGTCATATGGGTTGCAGGGGCATGACACTTAGATTCATTGTTTGACATTCAATTCTTTATCAATCCTATCAGAGACAAACACATATAAATTTCATCTTTTATTTATAAGATTTGGTAAAATATCTCCTCATACTTAGTCTATAGTTCATTGAATACATACAATCAAAATCCATGGGTTCCATGCAAGTGGTCAAAACAAGAAAATGGATTAACATAAACTAAGTATTGATGATGAGATCATATGTATGAAAGAAATGTCATGAACATCATAAATGAAATTTAATCTAATAAACATCAAGGAAGTATATTATAAAACCGAAATGAAATCTAATCTAGGGTCCCTACAATCCTAAAGAAATAAAAACTGTTACAAAAATCATGGAAATAAAACTTCATATAGAAAACTTCCTAAAAAATATAGGACTTCTACATTTACTGTACAAAAAATGTAGAATATCTCTACATTCACTGTAATTCGAATTTACAAAATATGAAATGAACTAAATGAATGAAGGGAAATTAATGCAAGGGTACATATTATTTTGTTTGAGTGGGACAAACCTAAGGGATCTCTTGGAACCCTTGCTAAACTAACTAATTCAAAGATAAATGAAAACTAGTTTTTCATTAAAATTTTGTGTTTAAAACAGGGAAGCAAGTTGCTTATTACAAATTTTCCTTTAACAAGAAGGGAGACAGTGGAAAATGATGAAGAGAAGAATAATAAAATCTAATATTAACCTCATGCTATCAAATTTACTATCATTTATACAACAATGACTCAAAATTCTCCATACAACCAACCCCTATGATTTGTGGAAGATGTCACGGTTAACTAGAATTATGCATGCATGTTTGTGGGATTGAGTCATTCTTTAGGAATTCAATATTGGAATCATGATTTTTAATTTGAACGGTCATTTATTCCTTCTTTAAGTGGTGTAATATCATGATAAATATTTTCACTTGAGTAAATGATCTCATGCAATCATCTCCCTGATTTGTGGGAGTTGTCCCCTAGTTAACAAGAAATATGCCTATTGATTTTGTGGGATTGATTTCCCCTATTATGAATTCTAATTCACCTCCATGATTTCATATTTAGATGATATTCAGTCTATATTTATGTGTTGGAAAATCATGATAATCAAGAGTGGCCATGCTCCCTTAAATCTCTCCACTAAACTCTAGTTTGACTAGTGAACTCATTGAGATACATTGATCTAATTTTTGTATCTTGATATCTTTCACTTAGATTTTAGATAAAATCCAACTACAAATCCATCTCAAATGAATAATTGTTTGACAAAAATTTTCTCATTATCTAATTAAATAAATCAAAGCAATAAGAAAATTAAATAAAAAATACCAATCAAATGTGAAGATGTTCATTTAACAATCATGCATAGGATTTTAGGATCAACATCATAAAGTTTATAATATTTTATGAAACTTAGATCCTTATTCATACTTAACAAGTCTTAGGTATGATCAATAGGACTAAATACTACGACATTTATTGGGCTCATTGGAAAGGTTGTCCCAATGTTTTTCTTGTTTAGTATGTTTCTTACGTTATCTATTACTCCTTGGATATAAGGTAACATCATTACTTCTCTTAATTTTAATGTTATTGATTTTTCTTATAGACGTTTGTTCCTTTTGGAAATCATTTTTAGTTTCTTTTTACATATATCCATTCCATCTAAAAACATTCTTTAGATTATGAAACTAATCTTTAAGGTTTTCATCATCACAGATCCTAACTACCCTAAATGCAATAATTTTTACGATACATAATTTATATCTTGGGTGACTATGTTAATCTCATTATTATCATCTACTGATAGTATTTGAGGTTTCTCAACACTGCCAATTTTTTTATGAATATTCATATTTGGTGGTTTGGTGTTTTGTAATTTTTTTTGAACAATATTGTGAAACCACCTCTACCTTGTTTTTAGGTAAGATCAAAATGGAGTCTTCAAATTAGAAAATCAATCTCAATCGAGATGATTTTCTATGTAATAACAAATTCAAGCCCTTTTTTAGTATTCTTAATTTGTTATCGTTCAACATGTACCTGGAGATATTTATTGCATTTTGACTCTCACAATTCTCAAGAAAGGAACTCCTTGGACCAGAGCTAAACTTGAGCAAAATAATAATTCATTGTTCTTGACCGTGAGATGATGTTTGTTTTGTTTGAATTTGAAAGTAATTCCTTTGGTTATGCATATTTTAAGAAAGTTAAAGTGCATTTTTCCATGTACAATGTTACAACATATTCTCACAATCTTACTTGTGTCAGCTAACGTATGCCTTCAACAGAGGGACATTATACATTCATTTTGATTTCGAAGGGTAGACATAATTATAATTAACCTTTTAATGGAAACTTTGGTATTAATAAATTTTTATCTATGCATTTTGGGAATCAATGCAAAGTGCATCATTACAATCATTTATCCCACGGAACATAAGAAGAGGACAAGGTCCTAGAAAAATACGGACATGATTTTGAGTCTTTGGTTTGGGAAGCATAGATATTACCTTTATGTTTTTTGATTCCACCTTTAAGCTTGTCAGATAAATAATACATACTAAGAGCAATCTCATTACTTATTAACATATGACATTTTGTTTTGTTAACGGAGAGATTTTGTTTTTGACATCTTTTAATTACTTTGCCCAAATTAGTCAAATCTTCCTCAAATGTACTACCATCCAAATTAGTCAAATATTCCTCAAACGTACTACCATAGGTAGTAAAATCATCCATATAAGCTTATATAGAGTGATGTATCATGTCATAAAACTTTTCAAGAATACCCATTGAAATGTAGTTAGTGCATTGCAAAGTTAGAAAGGGAATTACCGGTAAGGAAAGTTTCCCCATTGGGAAAGTAAAGGAAATCCAATGTTGATCCTTGGGGAAATACAAATCTATTTGTACCCACTAATCCCATGTAGGAAGGATAAGTACTTCTTAATTTTAAATGTATCAAGCACTTGATCTATGAGGGGTAAAGGAAAATGGTATTTTAAAGTGGATTTTTAGGTTCGTGACAATTAATACAAATTCACCACTTACCATTTTTCATAGGATTTTTTTTTGTGTGGTGATACCTGTTGGATGAGCTAGTTGGTTATCCAACTAATTAGAGATCATGTCATCCTCCACAAGTCGTGTCGGTTGACTGCAGGGATAATTTTAAGAACCCCCCTGAAATTTATATGTATAAAAAATGGGCGAATTGCCCCGATATATAGGAAAACTTGAAGGCGATTTTATCAATAATATAATATGTATATATAATTTTTTTAGCGAATCTTTCATTTTATTATATAATGTTGTAAAATCTTGGCGAATATTTCACTAAGTTATAGGATATTGTAAAATTTTGGCGAATATTTCATTACATAATAGAAAATTGTAAAAAATAGCGAATATTTCACTGATTTATAACATATTGTAAAAATTGGCGAATCTTTCACTGATTTATAAAATATTGTAAAAATTTGGCGAATTTTTTTCCAGGAAGACTCGCCACCTCTTTGATTCCCTAAGAAATCACAATTCTTTGTGCTTTCACTTTACCTTCTAACATGTTTCTCGTCGACCTATTGCTAGGCTGGACCTTATGCATTTAATATGCCAATCGAAGCTCTAAGAATGACTTCATGTAAGAGATGTCACCCTCTACTATTGGTGTGTATTGTAGCTTCCCTTTGTAATCCTTTCATTGAAGGACTCTAGGGTCAATGGGATTATCTAGGATGACTATTTCAGTACCAAGGTTTATCATGTTCAAGAGTTTTTTACTAGGGTGTAACCTTACCTTGGGGTTAAGAAGCAACTACCCAACAAAGTTATCATACACATAACTCAACTATTTGATGATGCAGAGCATGGGGACTTAGAAACATAAGGGTTGTTTCTAAAACTCCCCAGCAAAATCGACTGAAAGTTGGCGATCCAGAATCATAGGAATTAGCGGTAG